>VXBW01008331.1:370032-436339 GCA_013400375.1 Thinocorus orbignyianus
ACTGTCCATGGTGCGGGGGTGCCGCTGCCCCCGCCCGCCCCGCCGGCGGCGAGGAGGAGCCCGCTCGTCCTCCCGGCTCTTCCTCACCCCCATCCCTCCCCTTTCTCCGACACCTCGCATCCTTCCGTAGCCCGTGGAGTCCGTCCCCGCAGTTTCCAGCCGCTCGGCGGGGTGTGCGTGGGATGCGGGGTGCTGGAACGTCGGTCCACGGCGGGCGGGGGGTTTTATCCCTTGGGATAAAAGAGGGTCCGGCTGGGCGTGAGCCTCTTCCGTGGGAAAGCAGCAGCCAGCCTGCTCAGAAACTTGTGTTGTGCCACTTGCTCTTGGGGTGATGGGTTGGGTTTTTTTCGGTGGGTTTTGTTGTTGGCTTTGTGCTGTTTGGTTTTTTTTAACTTTTTTTTTTTTTTTTTGTTTTCTATATATATCTTGTATCTCGGCAGATCTATACATGCAGCTTTTTTCCTTTTTTTTTCCTTTTTTTTTGCTGTTTATTATGTGCTTTCAATTCTGTTTAGTCTTCCTCTGTCAATAAATCTTTAAAGCACAAATTCTGCAGTAAGCTTTTATTCCATCTTTCTTTTTTTTTTTTNTTTTTTTTTTTTTTTTTTTCCTACCCAGGGCAGGTTTGAAATTAAAGCACAAGCTATGAATTAAGGACAGGAACTAGCCGTATTGCTTTTATGTATCACTCAGTGTCACTGGCACGTTACGGTTGGGGAATCCAATTTCCCCCTTGTTTGGGTATCCATTAAATCAGGTTAGGGTTGATTTTTAATAGTGTGTAACAAAATTGGAACTTGGGTATGAAATCAGATTTATAGACCTGTGCCTGTACAACACTTTCATTTTAAAAGCTTTTTTCTCCCCCTCCTCCTTCTTTCATGCATACTGCAAAGAACCCTCACAAGCTAGATGCAGTGATAACTTTTCTTTTTGATTTTTTTTTTTGGTCCCTCTGTCATCATACCTACTGCTCTTAGTTTGGAGAAGGTTATTTGTATCAGGGTCTTTTGAACCTTTTTCCTCTCTGCGACACAAGAACTACCTACCTTTATTTTCTGGAGTTACTGATCATTTTGTTATTCATCAGTGAGGTAGAAAAGCTGTCATTATGGAATTACTTGAAAGATTGTAACTGGAAGCATGTTTTAAGGCAGATCTGTGGGATGCTGTTTACGTTCAAGAAATAGGGCTTTAGATTTTTGGCTATATGTAACCTGCCTGAGGTGGAAGAGGGTAAAAATTGCACTTTGTTTTCCTGGCTAACAGAGTGGTGTGAGTCTGGAAGTATTATGTGAAAAACCTGACAGAGGGTAAAAGGAGTGAAGCTTGCTTTTCTGGCCAAAACAACAGTTCCAGATTTTGGAACAGGGATAACGACAGGATTGGAGAAGCACTGGGAAAGCTGGCATGAGAGTTACATTTACAGGAATAAATCTACAGTTAGCTAGAAATGAACTGGAAAGAGAAGTAGAAATTAACTGCTCATAAAGGGAATTTATTTTTTTTTTCATCTGTAAGGTGACTGGATCACTCTGTGGATATTATCCATTTCTGAATTGGAAACAAGTAAACAATAATGCAGTTTTTGAGCCTTTCATGCCTGGATGACTGGTTTGAATTCGAATTACAATAACAGAGGATGTAAGTTATTACTCTCTGCAGGCAGTTTTGGTCTTATTCCAGGTCTTAGCGAATGTATCCAGGTGATAAAGCTACTACCCTAAGTGACACTCCTGTTAAGCTGCCTCCGCTGAGAATCTGGCAATGGAATTTCTTGCCAACTGCACCCCTCTCGTAATCACCCCCAGCAGCAGTCGCTGGCAGAACTGGGATGAGGAATATTAACGCTATTTTGTGCAGAAGTGGCAGTGAGATCTCCTTCTGTGGGTGCATCTTCTGTCTCTTACAATACACCTGTGTCTTAGATCAGGTTTTTATTTGTCTGTTTGTTTGTTTAAATCACTCTATTTTAAGTATTGTAGTAAATATGTGATTGTATAAGCATAAAAATCAGTTTCAGGGTGTCTCTTTTTAACAAATCAGACTCCAACACCATTGGCTCATTTCAAAGTGAATTGAATTCATTTTATAACGCGTTTCATAAGCCCCAGAACAGGATAGTTATGTGAGTGGCTCAACCTTTTTGGACGTAGACCTTTCTGTTCTGGTTTTGCTTTGTCTTCAAAGAACCTATCTGAAAAGTTAAATGTGGCAGGATATTGCAGTAAAGAGCTCTCTAATCCTTGTCTGTCTGGTCTAGGTGATAGTGATACCACTGACAAATCCTCAGCATTCTGATAATTGCAGAATTGAAGAAAAAAAAAAAAAAGCAGTATCTCTTTGGCTATTAAACTGGAGATATTATTTTTAAAAGTCTTTTTTTTTACAACTGCTTTTTACATATATTATAGAACACAAGGTCGCATAAGTCAACATTTTTTGAATGTTAATCATTGGTTCACAAAACAGGAGATAATTCTGTATATTAAACAAGTTCTGATTATCTGAGCAGATATGGTACAAACTCAAAAGTATATATGCTTTTGATGTAACAGAAGGTATATAATCTCTTGTCAATGTATGTATTTTTAATAAAAGTTATGCTTTTTCTAGAAAGCCTTTTGCTCTCTCTTCATGGGTAGCACTGCTACCTAGGTGTGCAGCTTGATATGCTAGAAAGATGAATGTATAGTTTTCACCAGACTTTAAAATATTACCTAAAATGGTTGTATTTTTGAACTACAAGAGTTCAAGAGTGTGTAATTCAAAAGCTTCCCATCTATTGTTTTTCTTCCTGCTACCAGGAGCTCTCAGAGACATCACTGGAAGACCCCTGTCATGTCCCATCTATCTGAATTAGTTTCAATGATGCTTTCATGTCAATAATTTCTTAAGTTTGTTTTTTTAAAATAACTGAATACTGTAACACTTAAGACACTTTAGTGATGACAGAAGTGCATGTGTATATTTAAAAATAGCTTGAGGAAGTTGTGAGTAAAGTTATTTTTACTCAATACAGACAGTCTTGCGTAAGGGACTTTGTCATGTGTTAAGAAGCAGGAATTGTTGAATGGCTTGTCTTGCCTGAGTAAGAGGATCATTTACCAGTCAAACTCTCTTTCCGTCTGTCACTGTTTTTATAAATGCTTTTTTTGGGTTAAAAAAATAAGTTAAAAAACTTGGAATAGTTTCAGTAGTTCACCAGTGCTCTGATTAAGATGAAAATTTTACTTATTTGAGTGTACACATGCAAAACGCAAGTCTGGTCCCCAAAGGCTGCCCAACCTCTAATGTTCCCTGATGTTTTTATTTTAAATTGCTTTTTGTTATACAGCATCAGAGGAACCCGTAGTGTCCTTTCTGAATATCCCGTGTATTTCCACTAACCCATAAGATGCAGTGAGACTTACCGGGGCGAAGAGTGGTGAAAGCAGAAGGAATACTTAACGTCTTTTGCAATAGCAGTGATAATTATAACAGCACTTCTCCCTACCTACTGCTGAACTGAGACTCACTGGTTGGCAGAGTTAATACTGGCGTATGTAGAGGTGAGTCTTGAGAGGAAGAAAAGGTGGTGTGCGTTATTGCAGGAGGAGTTTAGGGAGTATTTGTATTTCACCAAAGCACGTTTGTAGTTTGTGAGTGATCTGAGAGGGACCTTTTTCACCTGGATGTTGGGCTGTGCCGCTGTTCACCTTGAGAGGTATATAACCAGATCGGTGTGATTCATCATTTGATTTGATCCTGCAGTTCTCGATGAAAGATCATGGGAGCTCCGTCTGAACAAAGAGGGGAAATCAGGCTTTCTATTTTTAAATGGCTCGTGAAAACAGATATGGAATCAGCAGCTTCCAAGATGGAAGGTATATTGCTGCCAAATCTTTTCAACGTTTCACTTAAATTATTTGGTTTTAGTCAGTATTCGTGTATTTAATTAAATATCATGTTTCCAAAAAGGCGCATTTATCCTCTCCTCTAGGCACTCCTTGACATATTTAAAAAATATATTTTTACCAACAGACTCCTCTTGGGACTCTTCCATTCCTTATAATTAGCATATAATTATCACCCAGCAGCTGAAGACATAGTTAAAATTTTGTGAGCCCCCAAAAGAGTTCTTCCAGATAGACCTTCCAAGGCCTTCCCTGAAGGTCGGGAAATCACAACATCCTCCTACATGCGTTAGCAGCAGTTTTCATGAGTGGAGATGCTCAACCTGAGCCATGCAATGGCTGTCATCAAGTTGGAGAGGAGGCTTCCTCTATTAAATGAGGATATATAGTCTGTTGCTTATACATTTTTGGGTTTGTTTTGGCTTTTTTTTTTGTAATTAAAAAAGTATGATGACAAAACCAAATGGAATTTGTGTATTGCAATTGAAATTTCAAGACTTTCTTCTCTGATGGGAGCCATGGCTTGTCTGGAGAAGCACATGTCTTGGAAGATACGACACTATATTTTCCTAGTTCAGGGAAAGGGAAGATCCAAACTGAGTTACAGGTTTGTGCTACATGGAATATGCCAACTAAATGTCTCCATGTTTAATAAAGCAAATGAACGTTGTCTCTCAGTTGGGATTAACAGAATAGGCTACAAACACAAGTTTGTGAGACTCTAATTTGTGGATCCATAGTAACCTTTGGTAACCAGTGGTGGTTTAAGGCAATTCATTTTAAGACAGATGGTAGCATAAAAGTTGCAGACCCTATTCTTTTGGGAAAGTGTTTGAGAGCTTTAAGTGTTGATTTAAGAACCTGGGTTTTCTGATCTAAAATCTTATGGTTCATGAAGTAGAGCACTAATTAGAAGTGAAGATGGCATAATGAAAGCCCTTTCTGGCGTAAATGAAAAACCTCTGGGAGGACGTAGCCTGGCCCCCACTTTGGAAGCTTTTGGCTTCCAGAACAATTTGCGTGAAAGGCACTTTTCTTTTTCTCCAGTTGCAATCTATGGCTGAAAACAAATTGTACTACATTGACTACATTTGCTGGAGTACTGAGTAGCGTGAGGGTATGAACTGCTGCAGCTCTTCTTTGCAGCAAGTTGGAAAGAAAGAAGGAGTTGCTGAGCGTTTTCAGGTTTAGCATCTAAAGCATTTCAGAAATGTGTCTATCATCCTGCAGAGTATCTTTCTGATGTCTTATGATAGTAAGTAAAAGCTCGTCAGAAAATAAGACCCACCTAGTACAGCACATCCCGCTGTGTCAGATGATGTGTGTATGTAATACTGAAAATGGATACAAGGATCCCTAGAGTTAACGAAGTTGTGCATGAACACTGGGTACCATCTTGGCCTTTAAATTAATGAGGAAACACCCAGTCTTTAAACACAATCACAAATGTTTCTGTGATCTGTGCTTAAGTTGAATATTACTGTCACAATTGCAAATTAATGTTGGTTATTAAGGAGGAAATGCTCAAATACCCCCTTCCTGCTCTGCCATACATATAATTATGTCAGACGTTGTTTTGAGCTTTGCACAATAATGCCCCGTGAATTGGCTGGAGTTGGCAACTAGCAGCTGTACTATGTCCAATTATAACTATATAGTATGATATTTTCTCTGATGTATGCCCCTCTGTTTCTCACTTTACTACCCAGGCTTATTTTCCTATAGGAGTAAGCTACGTTGAACATAAAAGAAAGCAGTCTTTCAATAACAACTTCCCTCGCATTTTGGTACAATCAATATTAAGAAATCCAATGTTGTAGTACGTGCAGATGCAAACAGTGGAAAAACAGAGACTTTAGTATTTCAGATTAATAGCTAGTAGTGAACTCCAGTGGCGTATGGTGTATGCAGAAAGAACAAGATCAGCCCTGTTTGAGAGCTGTGTTCAATAATTCATTTCTGCAAATTTAGGATGCATGTTGTGATACGAAATTGTTTCTCCAGTTGTGTGGTAAGCTTGCATTTTTAAATAGGTGTATTTTTACAGAATTTAATTCTAAATGTGGCTTCTTTTTTTATAAAGTATGGAAATTGTGAAGAGATATTCGTGAAGAACTGTCAACACTAGAGAAGCAATTCTGTCTGACTTTATTCTTTCAGAGGCATGGATGAAGCTTCTGTTGTTGGAAAAGTTATTGGTGGTGGTTAGGAAAAGACATGAACACAAATCCTTCAGAATTATGAAGTTTGGATTGTCAACAGGTTGTTGTTTGGTTGGTTGTCATTTGTTTTTGGTTTTTGTTTTAATTGAGCTGGAATACAACCTTGAAATTAAAGCGTGTTTCTAGATGCTCAGATATCTAGACATGAAGCTAAAGTAACTGAGGAGCAGGGTTTGAAAACTGCAGGCTTAACTGCTGTAAGTATATTGAAATGGCCAATTCTTTGAATTGATTGAATAATAACTTTGACAGAGGACTTCTAATTTACATCATGTTGCTTTATAATTGCAGTTTGCATTTAATCTGAGATCTACAGTACTGAGTTTGTATGCATGATCTGATACCACGTTTGACTAGGTGTTAGCTCTTTAGCATCTGGAGATAGTAATGCTTGTTACTCATTTTGGAGTTAAAAATGACTAAATAGGCCATAAAGGATGAGGAAAGCAGAATAATTTTTCAGTAGTAACCCTGTTTTGCTTTAGCAAAGTCTGTTAGTACTTGAGAGGAGAATTTTCCAAATGCTAAGCTTGTCCAAAGCTTTGTAGCTCTATTAAGTAGGTTTTATAGGGGTGCAAGCTAAGGTAATTGCTTTCCATCTTAAAATTATAGGGTTTCTTAAGTAGTGTCCTTCTGTAGATGAATGTATTGGTAAAATTATCTTATGTTTGAAATAGTCTTGGGAATTGTACTAATCACACAAAATCCTGTAAATTACAGTAATGTGCCCCCTAATCTTCACTAGCTTTCCCCTTTTGCCCCAGACAAGGGGATAAAATATTTCAGCATCCTCTTTTGCTTAGAGTTAAAATCATTTAAGTCTTGCAGTGCTCTTAGGCTGAACTTGATATGACCCAGTGTGTCTGAAGCTACAAGTTCTACTTAATTCAAAACGCTTAACATAGGGCGGATTAAGAATTGCTGAAAATTTGAATTCTTCCTTCCCTTGTGTTTTTATTCTCAAACAGTCCTTACAAAGGACTGTTTTTGGAGAGCAGAGTACAGTCTTTTGTCTCCGGATAAAATTGATGGCTGCAAATGAAAGAATAAAGAAGGCTCTCTATTCATGTCCCCCAGCCTTTGTTTCAGTGGGCATTGTTTCAGTTTATAAGAGCTGTTTAGTACATATACATTGCTGGAAAGGCTGAAAGATTCCCAGGCACATTAGTGCAGACTTGATAAAAATCCTGCTATCTCCTCAGCTGCCCACCCAGGACCTTTTTTGTTTCAAAGATACCATGGAAAACATTTTTTTTTTATTTATGTTTTTTTTCTCTGTCACATTTGCTTTGAGGTCACCTTTTGTACAGTAGTTTAAACGAGTCTTATTATTTTTCTTTCAAATTGCATAAACCTTATCAAACCTGTGATTGAAGTTCTAAAGCTGAGGAAACCGGCAGTTGGAATTGTAATTACTTTTGATTTACTATAATTCTGCCTTAAAAACTCCACCTGCGGATGGACTGTTGCTGCTTAAGCTACAGATCCAAGTTCCAGCT
This sequence comes from Thinocorus orbignyianus, assembly GCA_013400375.1. NCBI lineage: Eukaryota > Metazoa > Chordata > Aves > Ciconiiformes > Thinocoridae > Thinocorus > Thinocorus orbignyianus. The sequence continues at coordinate 377,650 of VXBW01008331.1, forward strand.
TTGCAAGTAACAGTCCCCTGGCAGCTTAGTTGTTGCTTGATGTTTGCTTTCTCTTTAGGGTCTCCATATAAGTGCATAAGGAATTTTATGCAGAGGAGATGCCTAGGTAGTATTTAAGTCACAGTTGAGACCATGCCACAGTTTAAGTGAACTGGACCTTAGATAATTACAGGTTCTCTTACTGGGTTCTTGCCTAGATAGTGCACTCATGTGGGAGTTAAATGGTAAATGTTTTGAATTTTTATTTTTTTTTTTTTGCTAGCTGCTTAGTTAGGACCATGTTGGCGTAAGTGCAATGCAATGGATGTTGAATCCCTCCCTGTTATCAGTGATAAAGTTATTTTTATAGGAGTTGGTTGGTATGCTGAGCTTGGCCATGTGTGTCAGTGAAGAGGTCTCACTTCTACCCCATCCCTCTTTCTTGAGGAAACCCTTGTGGTTTGAGATGCTCTTGTCCCACCTCTGCTCTAATACTCTCTGAGGTTACTATGGTAAGTGGGTATAACGCCATCGTCTTTTTCTTCTCCATCCTTTTTCATTTTCCTGTAGGGCTTTCTTTGCCAAGTGTATGCAGACACACTTATATGGCCTTGAGTAAGTCTGCTTGATGGAAGCCCATCTGGGAAAGTAAAAAGGAAAATCTAATTTAAGTCTCGATCAGATTTAGGTATGGCATAGCAGCACAGTTGCTCGTGCTGTCAAAGACCTTGTACTACATCTGGGCTTGCACATGGTTAGGCCTTTAGTTGGCACGTAGGCTTGCCTGAGGTTGTGCAAGGGCTCTGGCGATTTCTAAGATGTATCTCAGCTCTGGCTGGTGTGGGAGCTGAGCTCTCTGTCTTGTGCTCTGTGAAAGGGGTTTTGCCACGTATGGTCACTTAGCCACATGTAAGCTGAGCTGTTTTGTGCAGGACTAAAATAAGACAAAAAGAACCCACTGAAAGGAAGTCTTAGCCCTTTGCCACAGAAAATTCCTTTTTTTTTTTCTTCTTTTTTTCTTTTTTTTTTTTCTCCCCTCCAAATAGGCAACAAACTGTCTTGGAAATGAGCTAAGCCATCAGAAGTATCTTCGGAACACAGAGCACTACAGAGCAAACAAGTTTCCGAATTCTGTATTATATTTCTTAATAAAAAGGCATTTATGAAACTCTTTAAGAATGTGATTTGAGAGGAAACTTTCTTAACAAGTGAGAGAACAAACAGTTTCAGTGGCTCCGCTTTTCCCTTGTTGTGCAAATTTAATAATGAGCTGCTCTCCTTTTAACTTGAGGTCCCTTTGAAATAGAAGGAGATTGCATTGGAAACATTTGGCTTTATATGGTATCTGTTTGAATGCTAACACAAATATAAGTTCTCCTAAGTTATTGCAAATGTAGCATTTTATCTTAGTTTACTTGTACTGCTGCAGCCTCACATAGAAATACTGTAAATAAAGCATTTTAAATCAGTGGCTGAAGTCTTTCCTCTGACATACATCTGGCTATGAAAAGTTGCTGCTGGGTTTTGTGCAACATTTATTTCCAGAGGAAGGAATGTTTTTGTTCCCTCTATGATTCCCCTTCAGTCTTGATGGCTGGTTTAGTGGAAATGTTCAGTTGTCAGAAGAATCAAGATTGTGTATTATTTAGATCTTACCAGACAAGTGGGATTTGTTTCTTCCATTCCAGTTATCAGAAAGATTAACCCTTTGCCCTCGCGGTCCTAATTGCAGCCGTTCAGCAACAAAGACGCTGCTTGTACATGAGGATAGCAAAATGGAGTATGTGCCAACTGGAATGTTTCTCTGGTGAGTGGGGGTTGCAAGTATTACATAAATTTTGTCTTGCCTTTCAGGCACCGATAAAAGCAACCTGTGAAGATATGTCATGCAAGACTGGATTTCCTGAAGATGTTCACAGTGCAGTGGTGTCAAGGAGCGTACATGGAGGACAGCCTCTTCTCAATGGTATGGTTAGACAAGATGTTTTGATATTTTATTTTAATTTTTTATTTCTGGTGTTCTTAACCATAAGTCACTCTGGAGCCTTTTCATCCTTAAATAGGGCACAGACTCGTGCGGGAAAGAACATCAGCTGATCTGTGATTATTTTTTGATTACTGTCATAGGACTTGGAAAATCTGTTGGCATTAGTGGCAGCACGTGCAACTCTGACCATAATTTGAAAATACTCAGCGTTGCGAACCTTCCCGTGATTGTCCACTAGTTCTCTTTTCTCAGCACAGCATTCACACTGATGTTTCTTACTAGCGTTGATGATAGGTGTACCATCAGTCTGCACTCTTAGAGCCCATGTACAAGTGATGAGGAGGTAAAGAAAATTCCCCTTCTGCTTTGTAGTCATCCCCCATGGAAGTGCTGCACTTACACCCCATCCTAGCGCTCACATTAATGCAGAGATATTTCCCTTACTGCTTCCTCTGGCAGCCCAAGGGGGGGACACCAGTGGAAAGCAAGACCCAGGACAGGCAAGAACACGAGAGAGCAGGTGCCTGTGAGCCCTCGGTCAGTGACCGCGGCGAGGAGCGGTGCCAGGAGAGGCAGGACAGGTCTCTTGGACCCTCTGCTGCTTTCTCACCCTGGCATCTACCTGCATCTGAATGGCTCAGTGCCCAGGACGGGGATGACCTGCTCATGGCTTGCTTGGCGAGTGTGAGCCCTTTCCTCCGCCAGGGCTGTGCTGCAGCCGGTGCATCTGCCCGCGGGTCATCCAGGTTGGGAATTTGGTTCGCTGCTCTTCTTGTGTCTCTATTATTCAGGAATAGACTAGTCATCTGTAGGACACAGAGGCATGTGCTCTGAATCTTTCCTAGATTTCCCAACCGGTTAAGTTTCAGTATACAGGTTTGTGGAAGTAGAACCCTTTTTTTTCAAAGTGTGCATTAATTTGGCTATTTTCTAAACTACCATATTATTTTATTCCCACTTAATTTCAACATTCCAGAACTGACTAAGAACATCAGTTTTAGACTGTTTCAAATACATCTTAAATAAGGACTAATTTAATTTAATTTGTTGTTTCTTTCACATATAAATATGGTTACAGAGATCAAGAAATTTAAATGAAAAAGATTCTAATGAGTCTGCAAAACAAATGAAATGAAAGCTGTAGTCTTGATTTTACATGCCGTATGTAGCAGTCTCTCTTCTTAATTATATTTTTACAGACCTGTTTTGTGCTTTTTTTAGAAGTATAATGGAAACCTGAATGCAGGATGAATTGATTAGCTTTAGTGTATTTAAACTTAAGTTATTAAAGCTTTTTCTGTTCAGTTTCAAGGAAGTATATTCTACCACTACAGACTTTTCTTTCATTAAGGATAGCTTAGAAATTCATGTATTAAAATAAATGTTCTGCCAATTGAGAAAATAATAAAGAGGAAAGAGATTTTTTCCTCGCTTTCCTCCAAATCGGAGTTAATAGATGACTCTACTTGTAGACTTTTGCAGTAGCCTTCATCACAGAGAACTCCCTCAGTATGTGATGCACAAACCTGGAGAGGGGCAGAAACAGGGACAGAGAGTACAGCAGGCAAGTAATTTCCAAAGGTGCTGCCTTGAAAACACCAAATGTTCATCTTAAAATGAAGATCACTCAGGTTCTGAGATCTACACTGTCCTGTGAAAGTTCTCTTCACTCTTTGTGGAATCAAAACCTTTTCTGTGATTTCTCCTCGACTTTTTTTTTTTTTTTTTCCCCCGCCAGCTTGGAACTGTGGGGGGCTGCCCAATAATTCTGAGTTGGCATTGCTTGTGCAAGGATGATAATGACTGGCCAGCTTTGATTGAGTCTGAACTAGTAACGGAGGGTGGCAGACGGACTTCCTTTCTCATTACTCATCGTGTTCACACAGTCCCTTCCCTTGCTTCTCAGAAGCGACTGAAGCATGACTGTCAGTTTGTCCTTGAATGGTATTAAAACGTGTAGCATTTTAGGGAAGTGGGACTTGGAAGATGGTACGAGGCATACTATATGTATCACATCATATCAGCTGGTTGAGAAATGACCTGGGGTAGTTTGTTTCCTACCACTATTTCCTCAGTTGAATTACTCCAATGGTTAATTCTTTTGAAAATTCTGACATGCTTAAAAGCATGTAATTTGCCGGTTACACATAAACATACGGTCCGTCATTGCATAGCTTTGACTTAAATTTAATTACGCTGTCATTTTGAAATACTATTGTTGTCAAAAGCTTATTTTCTGGTTATTAAACTAGGTTTGGATGACGCTGCAAGTTAAGTATAGTTGTGTGACATTTGCTTCTTAGGGATAACCACGGGCATGATTCTGATCTTGGTTGCCTCCCCTGTCTAACTGCTTGCTAATACTAGTATAAATTCAGAAGTAAGGCATATTAATATACGTTTTCTATACAGTTTCTATACTTTTTAGAAGTGAAAGCTTTAATTTTCTTTGATTCTGTGCATTGATACCGTGAGCACGGAGGCTTTTGTGGCCCTTTCAGCCAGCTGCAGAGTAATTTGAACCTGACTTGATGCTTCTTAAAATACTGACCAGCAAAATGACCATATGTTTATTATTGGTCTCATTCATTTGCTTTTATCTTGCACAGTGGGGGACAATCCTCTCTTAAGGTCTTGAATTTCCATCTTACTCATCAAAACTTAAATAAAATCAGAGTTCCCATATGTTGATCTGTGCCTTTCAGTTGTTACAGCAGCATAGGATATCTGTTTTTTAGCATAGTATTAGAGGAAATATTTACCTTAGAGTATGGGACAGAATTCTACCATGTGCTGCAGGATACGCTGTTTTCTGGACAGGCTTCTCTTCAGGTGGTGCTTGTTTTTGAGTGAGGATCAGACTTGTTCCTGTTACGTTAAAAAAAAAAAAAGTTTTCATAATGGATAATTAATTTTTATTCATGTGGCTAGGACAGTGTGTCAGCCTCTGCTCATTTCTCCTTATGTGCATAAAGGCATGAGAGGCCACTAAATGTTCCGTTGTCACAACATGTGAAAAATCAGTGGAGCAATACACTCAGAATAGCATAAATTGGAAAAGGGAAAAAAAACCCTCACATTAATAATGTGGGTAGAGGGAAAGAAAGAGAAAAATAGCTGCCCTTGGTTTCAGGATGTGGAAACTACTCCTTTAGGAGATGGTGACTGATCGGTGTAGGAGGGAGCCTACAGTATGGGCTATGTCCTGTTGCCTCCTTCTGGCATAGTGTCGCTGGTGTCCTGTGCTCCCGTGTTCCATGGTACAGGCTTTGCCAGTTCTGTAGAGCCTTGGAGACTCTTCAAAGCTGGTGCCTTGCATTTCGTCTTGCACAAAATCTGGCAAGTTAGACTTCAAGGTGCAGTATGCTTAGGTCACTAGGTGCATGTAAGCTAAGCCCTATAGGTCTAGTTTATGTTTTATGTTTTGTTCTGCTTGGAACCAGTCACTTTAGTGAAATTACGGTGATTTTTACCAAGGAACTAGGTGAGCTCAGAACTAGGTTCTTCATTTCTGTAAAGGGAAGAACAAGAAGGGAATAATTTCTGAAACCAAATTAAAAAAAAAACTTAATGCACCTCTAAAAAGTGTCTTGTTGATAAAACTGTGGAGTTATTTGGGCCTCCAGTTCTTTCAGAATTTAATACAGTGTGAAGTATTTTAGGACTTCAATCTTCCAAGATTTAAAATAAGAAAATAAATCATATGCAAACGACAGCTCACCACCCATCACCTAGTAGAAGCAGATACTTATCCCAAATTTAGAGGCACAGCACTTCTGAATTGTTTCTGTAAATAAAACATGGTTCCTGTCTGGAGGACCATACTGAAGATGAAGTATTTGGAGAAGAAGATGTTAAGTTAGAGGGAGTTATGTTTAATACATTAAATGCCCTTGCTTGTGCAGGTTTTATCGCAATTTCGTAGTTCATCCAGGAAAAAGTACTTGTGGCAGTTTGATATGTATGTCCAACCTGTTTATCTAATCTTTGTTCTATATCCTGCAAGTTTTAAGATACAAATAATGCGTTTCTACTAAAATCATTCACCTAGGAAGGTTACTTGAATGGTTATTCGGAGAATCATATCTTCCAGTCAGAGATTCTTGCTGTGATAATTTATTTTAGTGCTTTCTTATCTTTCAAAGACTTTATTTTAACATTGTCTGTCCTGTTACTAAACGCGTTATTTCTGTTCTCTGCTAAGCAAATTCATTGCCTAGACAAGATTCTTAACTGTATTTTATAGCTAAACAGCAAAAGGATATTTCTAAGCTTTTTGAGTTGCACAATGATAAAAAAAAAAACCAAAAAAAACCCAAAAAAAAACGTTTTGGTGTTGATCACTGAGATAAGCAGTGATTATGGATGAGTAACAGTGCAGTTCCATGAGTCATTTAAGCCGGGGCAGGCTGAGAGCGTTGCCAAAAGAGGCACGCTTGCACCATCCCTCCTCTTTGAGCCTGGTACCAAGTGCTCATGAAACCATAAAGTGAATGGGCTTAACCAATTTATCTGGGGTAAAACTCACACTCCTACTCCTTAGGCTTTTGCTGAAATGTGTTTGTATGCTTAAACAGAGCTGTGGTGTTCCTGCTGCCTTTTCTCTTCTAGCAGTGAAAAGCTTAGAAAATAATACTTGTTTTGATGCTTTCAAGCCGAGTGACAGAACTTGATTTTTTGGCATTCCCGCTGACTTATTTTGTAGTTCGCCACTGAAAATAGCAGCTGGCTTGAAACAATCCAGAAATGCGTTGCTGGGAATGCAGTACTTGGGAATTGCCTGGCATTTAAAAGTAACTTGTGAGGTAGTGGAGATTATATGGGGGCTGTCTTTCCCAGGTGAAGCCACTCAGCTTTTTTTGCTGCTAGTGGTGTTTTACCATTCTACTTATAAAAATGGCCATTGTCGGCTAAGAAAAAAAATCCATTTTAAAAACTCATTGTGCTTAAAGCTGAAACCAGCAGTGTATCTTTCAAGGCTTATGTCTCATTCCTTTCTATAAACAACTTTCATGCAATTGTAGTCTTACTACGGTAGCATGCATTGGTGGCTTTGATATTCCAGGGCACATCAGCAGTACATCTAGGGAAGGTATTTTTAGCAGAATCATATTTTCCAAGAGGGAAATTAGTCTTTCTCCACAAAATAAAATTTGGACTTTTTTCCCCCCTCCCCCTGAAAAAATGAAAATGATAGCCGCTTTGTTTGAAGTCTCCTTGCCTTAAGCAAAAAGACAAGTTGACAAGTTCCTTCCAGGCAGACAGCCAAAGAATCTCAGATGGATGGGGTCTCTCTGTGAGCTGCTGGCAAGCTGGGGAAAAATGTTTCAATTCTTCTCAAATGTATTTCTGTTTTTGAAATTCTTTTCCTGTACCCTCCCCCATCTCCAAAAAAAAAAAAGAAAAAAAAAGAAGCCCCCTCAAACCCCATCCTTCTAACTATTCTTTTAAGCCTTAGTGGGAGTGGGAATATTATTTGTTCTCCCTGAGTCGTGCATGACATTTAGTAAGTTAAGTTTTGCCCTCTTGTGTGTGAAGCAGAGTAAATTTTAATGCCGCTACTTGGTGATGCTGTGCCTTGTTAATTTATTTTATGTTACAGTTGTATTTCAGTTCTCAGTCCCTTGCCTTTTTAATCTTTTCCTCTTCTTTTCTTGAACAGCTTTCCTGTTTGTCCTCTTTCTATACTCCACAGCATCCTAAATTCTCCTGTGTCAGTATTGAGCTCACTATCCTGGATTGGAAGAGCTTCTGTTTCCTTTAACTACACTAGCACAGTGCCTGTTTTATGATTCCTGTTGTCTATTCACGTACCAAGCTCTTAATGTATTCTCAGATACTTGTCCCTTGAAAATCAGAGCGTTCTTTTGCTGAAGCAAGAATTGCTTTTCTTGAGATGTGATTTCCTTACTCCCTTTTCCCCACTCCTTAGTTAAACATATACCATATCTTAGAGTATACATAACATACGTTCACCTTACTGAACGATGGTAAAATATCTATTTGAACGATGACTCATTTTTTTTTCTCATTTTGATTTATGTCAAGTTCTGTGTCTGACTTGTATGTGATAACCTGGTTTTACTCTTTAGTGTTAAGCCACTGATTAATGTTCGTATTTTCTCATTGGAAGCTCATATGTAGAACATAGGACATAAAAGAACAGGGGAAAAAAATCTTAATAATGAAATTCAGCAACATTTTGGATGTCAGCAGAGCACAAACATTTTAGAAACAGAACTCCTGTATCCCTCAGTGGACCTTAAAGCTGTTAGGGAATTGCAGTATTTGGATCAATTTGAATATCCAGTATCAAAGAATTTATCACATGAATCCTAGATAAGAACTTATCTCTAGATAAGAAGTCATTCTAAAAGAAATCTATAAACACGTGCTAACCAAAACATTTTCCTTTTATGGAATACTTGGCTTACAGGTCGAAATATATTTTAAACTTAACATCCTAAATGCACTATTTTGTTCACTTTTTCCAGAGAAGAAACGTGATTCACCCTTATTCCTTGCAAAACGAATGCTGCTTCTATTTCCAGTGTAGACTCTTGTAACTACCTCTTCAGAGAGAGAAAAATGCACTTAGAGAGAAATTACAGAAATCCTGAATGGTTGCAGTGTTCTGAGATGTGTAAATTACTATCTTAGTTAATTAGTTCATCTTTGACAGTCATTTCTGTTTATGGTGCATTTATTTGGAACGCACGGAATTAATTAGTACTTATTCCATTTTCCTATATTCAGCTGGTTACTTACGAGGATCTCAAACGTAGTGTCCTTCCTGTGTGCAGAAATTTGTATTTCGAGAGCTGACTTGTCAGCTCTCCCAGTAAGCTCTGGGCATGGCTCGGTGAGGAATGGCAAAGGAGATGTTTGTTTCTGCCCCCGAACCCAGGTCTAGCTTTATACTTTTTCTAACACCATTTAGTGTAGCCTTAGCTCAGTTTTAAACTATGCCATCTGGCCTTGATTCCCAAGGGCCCATAATTTCTCCTGGAACTGCTATAGTTAGAGCCTTCTCCGCGGCTGAGCCGTGTTGTAGGGGTGGCTGGGTGGAATGGCAGTTGGAAAGCTGGGCAGAAAGCCTGCCCAGGAGACAAAGGCACCCTTGGGTATGGGAGATCTATTCAGTGATAGGAGAAAAGTTGCTGTTCCTTGCAACAGCTTCATTAAAATAGATATATATCTATATCTTTATTTATGTGGGTAGATCTGTAGATGGAATACATGGAGCAAAACCTCCAGGTGAAGCCATCTGTGTTAGCACAACGTGAGATACATGGTATGTATAATTAAGCACTCAAATTCTCACTAAAGACTGCATCTTTTTCTGACTTGTCATCTTTCTAACAATCTGGAAGACGAATTTTACTAGAGCATCCTATTGAACTGGTATTATAGGCAAATGTCCTTTATTACAGAACATATTACCATACTAAATAGATATGAATTCCAGTAGTATTTAAACACTTATTGACTACATTAAGTTAAACACTGCTGTGTTGAAGACTTGGATGTCAGTCAACAAATCCAAGTACAGTTTGAACTCTGATTTTGGTTGAATGCAGTGAGGCAGATTCATTGCTTTTGGTTGAACTTGTGACACTCCACATGGGGACATTTTTTAATCTGGAAATGATAACTTTTGGAAGAGTTCACTTGCAAACTTTCAGGACATGTCCTAGACATCAGTCAGCCCTGCTGAGCTGAGAGGATAGGAAAGGCAGAAGGAAGCTGCAAGGGAACAGTATCACATTTTGGATGGAAGGGAAATTTCTAGAGCTGCTGTTATGTTTTAATTAGGCTATAGAAAGAGTAACTGTCCTTTGGTACCCTTTAAATCCTTCCAGTTTAACACAATTTGGATGTTTTTCTGCTCTTCTCTCCATACTCCTGTTGGGAAATTTGTCCTTCAGAGAGCAAATAGATTAATGTTGGGGGGTGAGTGGGGTGAAACTGAGGGGGGGAGAATGGTGCTGAGGCTGGGAAAGGATGGAAGTAAAAGAATCCAGGTGATGGAGGATGCTGGAGTGGGTGGAGGAATGAATAGAGACCCTCATGTAGTTCAAGGGGGAAAGGAAAGCACAGGTTCTCCACAGCTTGAGAAAGAATAGAGGAACTTGGCATTGTTTGAAAGAAGATTGCAGAAGCAACCTAACGAAGGTATTTTGGAGTACTTTCGGATTTCCTTATGACATCTGGCTTAAGGCAGTCATGGTATCTGTCCTGAGGGAAAAGCCAAGGATTGCATGGGGCTCACCAAAGTGAATTAACTGAGCAGATAGTGCTGAGAAACTTTTCTAGGAGAAGTTGCTAGGCCATTTTGACATCAGAATGACAACAGGATGCCCGCATCTCCCAGTCTTTTGCAAAGATGCCAAGAAACCTATTTGTCTGAGTATTCAGGCAAGATCAGGTAATGCACAAACATGGAAGATAAACTAATCCTGCAGCCAGGGTATGAGGTTCACTAACGTAGTACTTACAGCTATGCGTCATGGCTTGTCCACTGTTCTGGAGGCACCACTGGGTTTGGGCACTCAGTGAACATCGGTGCCTGCAGTGGTCTCAAAACCCACTGCTGCTTCTTGCTACAGATGAATCGGCATCCGTAATGTTTGGGCGTTTTTTCATTGTTTCTCACTGTGATTATAGATGTGCAGTTGAAGTGTATGTGAAAATGCCAGCCTTAAGTAAAGCTAAGAGAGGATATACCAAAAATGCAACTCTCTTTCCTGGAGTTATAAATACATCATAGTGATGTGGCTGCAGGATGAGTTAGATCATCAAGTTGATCTGTCACAGAACCATTCCTACTTTTTGGGGTGGGTGAGTTCTCCCCTGGGTCGGCTTGCTTGGTTGATTTACTGGGACCTGCAGTGGCAAAGGAGCTGAGTTAATGAGAAAAGGTGTCTGTTTGGGGCGATGAGAGAAAAGGAGGTCATAGCGGAATGAGGCTCCACTGAGTTGGATTCTCTGTTAAGTTTGGTTTTGTTTTTTTCCCTTTTCTCCCTGCACTGCAACCGGGAGCTTTATTCCTGCTGTTTTAATTTTTTGTAGGATTGGGCAGCTGAGGATCAGCTCTCTCTGCCCGTCCCTTGCTGCATCCCAGCCCCATCCAGGCGCAGTGGCGAGTGGCTCCGGCGGTTCTTAGCTGGGTCGCAGATGACAGCAAGCAATCCCATTAACCAGCCAGGCTGGTTGCAGATAATCCCGGAGAACCAGGGCATCCAGCACTGCCTGTGGCTGCCATCCCTCACCCCTGATGGCAGGCAGCGATGCTCTGGGCAGAGGAGCAGCCCAGCACAGCTCAGACGCATCTCCTGCTTCTCCAGGCCTCATAAACCAGCCCATTTTGAATTTTTCCTCTTCTTTTTTACTGTCTGATGCATTTCACCAGACCTGTGAGCAGTGGCAGATATCATGATCTTGTCTGCTCACCTGCAGGAGCAAGCTCTTTCTTGTGCACTGGGGCTGCCTTTTAAGCACTGGGGTTTGCTTGGTTTTGAAAGTTAATGGCACATGCCTCTCAGGTTGTAGAGAAGAGGAATTAAGAGAACCTCTGTGTGTTCCAGTTTAACATTCTCTTAAATAGGAAAGTTACGAATCCCTAAAAGCATAATTTGTAACATAAAAGCTATCAAAATAGCAGTGCAATCTGTTAAAGTGTTTAAAAATTTGATTCTCTGCAGTTTAAAATGTGAAATAAATGTACACTAATTGTTTTGAATGGAGATGAAGATGGTGTTTGAAGCCAGTCTTTAAAGGAATTAGTGAGATAGCACTGCAGTTAATGGTGGAGCACTATTTTTCTGTAATGGGCTCAGCAATGTTCTCTAATTAGCTTGCAAATTGATAATCAAATACAAGTAAACCGGCAATCAAATGCAAGCAAAACATCTATGTAAATAGTCTTTGGTTTCTGCATTTAGCATACCTGTATCAAAATTACGTGTGGGTGGAGGGTAAGCTCTTAGTTGTTTTTCAGCATGGAGCTTTTATTAATGGTGGCTTACTTTTTACATTAGGTCAGTATTTTGGTTCAAGCACATGAAAAGAGGAAAAAAAAATCACTTTTCTTTCACAAGCGAGTGGCTTTTAAACATTAGTAACATAATAGTGTGTATGAGCTTTTTCCTGGCTTCATTTCTTTCAGGTTTTGTCAACTAGTTGTGCACATAAGATGTGATGCATAGCCGAGTCAGTGGGAATTGCTCTGTTGACTTTTCTGGATTTGGATCATGTTTATATTCATTATGTAAATTATTACTGTATGGGATAGCCATCTAGCCTTGCGCCAGAAACTGGACGTGTAAAATATTGTTGCTGGTTGTGTTGTAAGGTTTACTCCTGCAGAGGATGCAGGTTCTTAAACTTGAATTTAACTTAATGACTGGCTTAAGTGAACTTACATTTCTACAGAGAAGAACCATATGACAAAGCTGGTGCATGAGGACTGCAGTGGAGAAAGGTATGAAAAGTGAGTAGGCTGGAGCAGTAGCCTTTACAGTGGAACAGTTAGCCCAGAGAGGTGGCAGATGCCCCATCCCTGGAAACATTCAAGGTCAGGTTGGACGAGGCTCTGAGCAGCCTCATCTAGTTGAAGATGGACTAGATGACCTTTAGAGGTCCCTTCCAACTCAAACTATTCTATGATTTTTCTATGATTCTGTGAAATAAAGGTCATATATTTAAAATTTGGATTTCAGGGTCTTTTTAAACTCTTTAGTCTATAAAACTTCTCTCTGTCATTGGCACACTGGTAACTTGCTAACCGCCCTCTGTAAGTGTAATGTTTGTTGACAGGTGGAAGTGTGATGGTATTAGTGGGTCAGCTCTGTGATTTTATCATCCCCACATATTCCTTTGTCTGTTGTTCAGCAGCATCTTTTATGCTAAAAGTTCTCTGGAACATACATCCCTAAATCAAATTCTTATCACTGTGCATTCACTAAATCAATTACTGTTTGCATAGATTTAGCTTTCAGCGCTGCTTGTTGTCTGAGTTATTTAAGGGGAAGAAAAGCCAAACAGAATCAACTGTCAAAAAGTTAGTTTTCTATAAAGCAACTAGTAAACTTTTTGCACCATAGAGATAATGTCAGTGAAAATCTTTGGCTAATTCAGTATGTGCTTTTCTGTTCAAATAACTGCAGTTTTCCCTTTACAGTGCTCTAGTGCATGTTTGTGCTCTTATGATAAATTGATTAATTCGGTTTCAGGGGATGGCTAGCAGGGGAGTGTAGGTCCCTCAGAGAGCACAGGTTCAGATCCAGTCTGTCATCTGCAGCCAGTAGCCACTAAGTTATAGCTGCCCGGTAGGTTATGCAACAAAAAGAGCCTTGGTTGGCTTGGTTTTCTTGAGTTTCTGTTGAAAAGATGCTTATTTTGCGTAAGAGCAGAAATACTGCTGAAATTAGTGGAAACTGGGGCAGCACATGCGGGCAGGGAGCGCTTGTGTGTATGAAGGTAGCTGGAGAAGGTCAATATCCCAGTGTTTTCCAGACAGTCTAGAAGAGAGGAGCAATGATAGGGAGTGAAAGTTTAACCTCTTGGAGTGCATTTGTGCAGAGCTGAGATCTGTTAGGGCAGGAGTCTGAAGAGTTTGCAGCAAAAAGCATGTCTGGCATTTCATCTGGTGAAAACAAAGGTTTTGCCTACCTGTAATTGATTCAGTATGTTTCCCAGAACCAGAAGAAAGTCCATATCACACTGAAGCTTAACAGACGACAAAAGAAACCCCTCTCATTCTTACACTGCCTGTCACTACTGGCACTTCTGACTGTCAAGTCTCGTTTAATTAAAATCTTGCCATTATGCTTGTGTGCAAATTAAATATTTAAGAATGGTAAGCATCGTTATTTATAAAAATGGATCACTTTCTCCTCAGAGAAGGTGATTTTATCAGTTCTTACAACTGCAAATCGTCTGTTAGCTCCTTCTCCTGATTTTTGCAACAAAAGCTCTGTAACTTACGGAGCTGAACAGCAACAACAACAAAACTCCAGCATAAAGCCAAAGTAGTCACTAAAATGAAAGATTTTGTTCACCTTCAGTGGGTTTGTTATTTGAAGGAAGCAAAGCCTGCAGAAGCACAGTTGCACCTGGCTTAGGACCTAGTTCTGTACGGGAGAAATACGTTGTGATCCCAGCAAAGCTTCTCGTGGTTGCTCCGGTCTGCTGGGCAGGGATGAAGCCTGGCTTCAGGTGGCCACCATCTCTGGGTTTGTGGAGTTTATAGTCCAGCTGATTTCAAATGAAAAGTTACTGAGTCATAATAGTATTGAGTTGTGTGTTCTTCTTGAAAAAAAACAAAACAAAACAAAACAAAAACAAAGAATAAAAGTACACAAAGATTCTTCTTAATTTTTGAAGCCCCTTTTACCATGCAGAACATCAATAGCAGACTGAAGTGAGCTCTGAACGGGTGTTCTTGCCAGGTGACTATCAACCTTCACGTGATACCTAAACATTTGTAGAGTAACCAAGCAAGACCTTGGAAAAAGCTGATTTTGAAGACTGCCCGCTGTCTGCTCCAAGGCAGTTAGCTGCGTGACTTTCTGCTGCGTACCCTGGAAGAATGCTGAGGCTGGGTCTGCTCGGGGAGGACAGCGTGTCGTGTTGGTTGTCCTGCTGAGCGCTCGGCAGCTGCGTGGCCTCGCAAGCAGCGCCCAGCTTAGCCCGGGCCGGTCGATGGGTGCCAGCCCCTCTGTGTGGGAGATCGATGCGCTGTAATGAACTCGGCGCCACGGCTCCCTGGGAAAGATCACCGTGGGGGGGTAGGAAGGTGCCTGTTTTTCTGGAATGAATCAAAATGAAAATCATGTCTGAAGATCTATTTTTTTTTTTGTAGGAATTGAAAAACCTTTCTTATTTTCCTCTACAAACTCTGAAAATCCTGCCGTATGAACTCTTAGGTTATCTGTGACCTGGATGCTACGTGATTTTCATGATGCCTTTTTTTTTTTAATACTGCTTTATAAAGAAATTTGAAAGGCTTTAGGAATAATTTTGTTTTTTTTGTTGGAGGTGGTCTGTGTTTATTTGTCGGGATCAGAGTTGATGTTTTTAATTTGCAAACAATTAAAATACTGCGAACGTGAGCCTCGCAGATGAGCGGAGTCTGGTTTTCTGTAGTTCCCTGTAGTTCCCTGTATGTATTTTTTAATTGAAATATATTCTTGTAAAGCATGGCTTTGTAAAAGGGGTAGGGATCAACGGTTTGATAAGCTGTTACACAAGTATTTTAGTAATGTCTGCCAGCCACATGTATTTATAATGCAGAGAATTTTCCAGGCTATAGGTAGTGTCAAAATGTCACTGAAGGGCAAAACATGGTTTGTTTGCTTATAAGTCTTTGTTTTTATTTGGTGCTAGGCTTCTCAAGTCTCTGCATTATTGCTTCAGTAAAAATCTTGCTGTCTTTCATTTCAAGATTTTTGCTAGCCATGCACTGATCTGCCACAGGATAAATTGTATTCTGAGTGCGGGGTGCCACAATCTGAGGGAGGGAAAAGGTCACCTTTGTGTGATAAATGCAAACTGTTGATACCATTATTCAGATTATATCACATACTTCATGTTAGCTTTGCTAACTTTGCCAGCAATAAAAGGTAAAACGTTTTAGTAACGAAATGGTAATATTAGACAAGCTGTGGTATTTCTCATCTTTTTAATTGATGCTCCTGCAAAACATTTGAAATAAATTTTCTCCACTATAGTGAATATGAAAAGTAAAGTTTAGCTTGTAAAATTGCAGAATTTCTAGTGGTTCTATGACTTGAATCATCAGCTGTAATCATCGGGTGTCCAGAGCTCTCCAAGATGGATGTTACAGGTCCCAGGCAATATCAAGGCACTTTTTTTTTTAAGAAAGAAAGAAAGAAACCCAAAAGGACAGTTAACTTGTCGGTGGCTGAAAGACTTAAACAATACTGTCATGTGGGGTCATTGACAACAGCCGGGAAGATTAAGAAGCCAATTTACAATTTAATAATAGATTGCGGCAAGCTCCTTCATGGTAAAAGTACAGTTCCCCAAATTTAGAGCGTACAACAGTTTCAGAGCAGCAGCTCCCAAACAGAGAAGCGTACTGAGACAAACGTAAAACAGATGTGCAGTCAAATAAAGTTGGCTCATATTAGTCCTACTTGTGCCTCACTCTCTGTGACCCAAATGCATTGGGAGGTTTGGTGCATCGCTGTGGATGAGGTAGTTAAATTAAAGCTTGGTCTCTGCTTTGGTGCTGTAAAAAGTAGCAGGGCCAAAGGTGGCAGACTCAAGGGCAAGAGGAAAGAGCTGTTGGATGACAGACTGAAGGGTACCACTTTCCTGATGTGAACCACATTTCAGAGGAGACGGCAGCCCAGTGCATCTTCACTGGTGAGAGGAGCTTGGGCAGATTTGCCTTCTTGTGTTTAAGGCTGTTAATGATCAAAGTGATGTGAGGGTAAATAGTCGTTAGAGAGGGCAGTCCCACATGTTTTCCCTCCCCTACCCAGAGGTCCAAATGCTTCTTTTGTACTGGATGTAGCGGTTGTGCAGCCTCAGTACAAATCGATGCATTGCGCTGATAAAACGGCAGGCTTACCCCGGAGCCAAAGAGGAATGATATTCCCATGAATCGGTGAGACAAATCCGCTTGTCTCACAGCTGTGCTGCAGCAGCTTCTGGGAGAAGAGGAAGATGGGATCATGGGCTGCAAGACCACCTCCTTTAGCAGCATCTTCCACCTAAATCATTTTAATTGTCACACCAGAAGTGCAGCCTATCTGGACATGTAAATGTTGTTCATCCTCTGCTGAGGTCTTCATCCTACATCTCACTGGCTGACAATATTGCTTTGCTGTCATTTCAGATCTGCAGAACCAGAGTGGTTGATTTGAGCCTCTAGTATGCAAATGAGATGACCTTTTTGCTGTGATTACATTTCTTTTATGAAAGTATAAATCATGGATATTTTACCATTAACGCAAGCCCTTCTGTGAAATATGAGAATGCTGTGGAGCATTTTAATCTTTTCTCCACTCCGTCCAGTCTCTCTCCCTGCACTGTGACAATCCAGCAGTAAACCCCTAAGCAAATGGCAGTTTCTTCAGACAGAAGAGTTGTAGATCTTACTGCAAATCTGCCAAGACAAACTGGAAACCAAATCTGACTGTCACAGTTGTAACTCACTTCTGCGGGCAGGCCCTCTTGAACTTTTTCTTCAGTCACCTGGGGTCGTGTAGGACATGACAGTCTACCTGGGCTGCTCCTGGAGTTTTAGCAGCATGCTCACTCCTCAAACTCCTCTGTGTGCAGAGTTTTAAGGGACAGCTTTGCTGGAGCCTCCTGTGGTAGCCGAGGATGCCACCACCTCCCTGTGTCTATGCTGTCTCTCTGCTGGAGGCTGGTCACCAATACCAATAACGTTGCGCTGATGCCAAGGTGGCAGCAGAACCAGGGCAGCAACACAAGGGTGAACGTGTCCTTGTGTCAGGTCTCGCCAGGCTCTGTCCTCAGCAGAGAGGCCAGAGAGGTGGCTGGGGCTGTTAGTGTTTTGTGGGGGGAAGGCAGAAGAACCCTGGGGCTCCCCATCTGGTCACAGGGACTTTGGAAGCGGTCTCCAGGGTGTCGTCTCCAGCTGTTTTCTGCAGTAAGTTCCTATGGTGGCAGGGTTTGCTGCCCTTCATCCAAGGCTGAGGTCTTGTTCCAGGTGTTTCTGCTGTGGCAGCTGAGGTTAGTTAAAAAAAACAAACCCGAAAACCACTCCCTCTGACCTGTAATAATCACTTGGATTAAGTTTGGGTTGAAAACAATGGGAATGCTTCCTTTTAAGCTGAAGGGACTGAGATTTGTTTTGGACAGCATTTTTAAAGCTTCCTAGTAAAGGCCGGGGGAAGGGGAAAACTGCCTTTTAAACTCTCTGCTCCAAAGATCTTTATATAGCACAGTCTACTCCTCTTAAATTAGTGGTCAGCATAAAAATAATTCGTCAAAACCGGTGGATTTACATAAGTATAAATGTGGTATAAGAAAGAGGAAAATTAGTTCCAGAGTTTCTGAGTCAAATCTGGCTAGTCTAAAATCAACCACAAACTTATTAAGTTTCTAGTATTTAGTTTATTTGCTTTTTTGGAATATCTCAAGGGGAATAGGGAGACTCTGTAGAATCTTCTATAAATGTTACATACTGGAAAAGATTTGCAAATTTTTATGTGTGTTATGTGAATGTTACAGGGAATGACAGTGATGCTGGTTTCCTGTTCAGGGGCAAATGGGAACAGGGTTTTCTCTGGAGACTAATAATTAGTACGCTTTTGTGTATGATGAACATAATACATCTGATGTCACAGGTGTGTTTCTTCAGATAAAGATTTTTGGTATCTGACTTTATTTTAATCTGAACCAGTGGTCAGGAGATCTGTTGCTTCCTTCTTTTTTTTTTTTTTTTTTTTTTGTGACTTAAACATTTTCCTAGTATGGGTTTTTACTTAAAGTTGGATGTTTGATAGTATCTTTTATTTTTAATGAGAATACTGACGTGCAACTGTAATCTAAGCATCCAAAGACACATTAGCGTTTCATACTGGCTTACATGGGTTATTATTTTATATTTGCCCTTGACTTCTAATGAGTCTATTAGCTGCAAGCTATCTCTATGCCCATGGGCAGATCCTAATTCTAAAAGTAAAAGCTGACAGCTGTGGCCAGAGGGGGCTTTTCAGTGCAATACGGTGTGGCTTTGCCAATAATTTTAATTTCCTAAGTAGACTTTAAAGGGGGAAAGGGGCTCTCATTGTTGAGTCAATTTTTTTATTATTTTTCCTTTACATTTAAAATATTTTGTGCTTTTATGAGAACATTGTAAAAAGGAATCTGCAGTATTTAGA
This sequence comes from Thinocorus orbignyianus, assembly GCA_013400375.1. Lineage (NCBI taxonomy): Eukaryota > Metazoa > Chordata > Aves > Ciconiiformes > Thinocoridae > Thinocorus > Thinocorus orbignyianus. Next base: position 396,502 of record VXBW01008331.1, read on the forward strand.
AGTAGTACAGAATTACTTCCTCGTCTGAATTCAGCGACTTCCTGCCTTGTACAGGTGAATCCATGTCATGCTCGAAAACTTCAGAAGTAGACTGTAACACTGAAAAAAGTAAAGCAATTTTAAGGAATACTAGAAACTTGATTGTGTTCAGGTTTTCTGGAATGCTCTAGCAGGCACTCAGTGTACATATTACATTTAAAAACAAACAATTTTGATATACTTGCATCTATGCACCTACCAAGTGGAGATAAATAACTAGCTCATGATAGTTAACGTGTATCTCAGTCTTACTGAAAGTATTCTGGGGGAGGAAGGAGGAAAGCATGAAGAAAAACAGACTTGAGAGACGAGTCTCAATGATTTGATTGACTTCATGGATTTTTTTTTTTTTATTTATTCTAACTCACAAGTTGGGAAATGCATGGTGAGACAAAATATGGAAAGCTGTAGTTTCCTGCGCATTTACCAATACAAGTAGACATTACTTCTGTGCTTTTCTCGTACTTATGTCAAACTACAATAGATGTGAAAACAAGGGATAGCTGTTTTTCTCAAACAATAAATGCAGTACCTCAGTGGCAATTAAGTTATATAGGCTCAGCTCTCATTAGATGCATTTTTTTCGGGTTTTTTTCATTTACATTGCTGAAACAGCAAAAAATAGTAAAATTTCATCATTTATGCCATTCATTCAGTATGTAATACTGTTTCTTGATGCCTAGTCCAGTTTGTCATTTCTCATGGCGCTGCTTTTGCTCCTAAAAGGACATCATTGTGCATCTGGGAAACTTCCGTGAGGATAGAAAGTACCTAGCTCAAAGTAGGCATACGGCTAGTTGGAAGTCATTTGATTGCCTTTGCTGAAACAAAGCATTACATCCTTTAATGTTGTAATTTGTCACAGTCTGTGTGTATTAGTGGTCAAGGCAGCTTGTGTTCTGTCACTGCTTCTGTACCGTTTTGGTTTTCCACCTCAGCAGTGCTGTGCTACAGCAGGTCACAGCAAGATTTATTTCAGCAGTGGTCCGCCTGAGTTTTAACTATGGGTCTGGTGAGCTGCTCTAGGAACCTCCGTGTTGTGCACCTGAGAAGGAAAGCTCTGGGATCAGATGGAGCCACATTTACTAGTGAGGTCTTGCTGCCCACCAGCAGGTGTGATGCAGGAGGCAGAGGCATGGGCAGTCCCCAGGCACGGTGGCATTTGTGTGCCATGGGAGGGAGGGAGGGCAGTGGGAAGCTGAGTTTACTGAGTGAGGCACGGTGTGCCACCAGTTCTGCCAAGCAAGGCTAATCTCTATCTAAGAAGATTAAACCTGTGCTCCACCTTTGCACTGGGAACGAAGGCTCAACAGCAATCTCCGAAGTCTTGGGTGACTTGCGATGTATTTCTTAAAAGTGAGTTCAAAAAAAGAAAAAAAAAGTATGTCTCAAAGAAGATAATCTTTCTATTTAAGAAGGGTCCATGTATAGAACAAGCTTCCAGATATTCTCTTGAGTAGAATAGCCTTTAGAGAGGAAAAATAAGTCTTCTCAAAGAGCAATTCTGTTTTACGCATTGCAGCATAAGAGACAATGTAAGAAACCCAAACATAAAGTCTTTTTACATGTTTGGCTGAAATAGTTCTTTGTAAAGAAAAAGAAGTAATAGAAATGGGGGAACCACCCTCATCTCAACAGAGGCTCAGAGCTGAACTTCTCATAGAAGACAGATTTCAGTAACCGCTGACCTTTTGCTGTCAGTATTTTTAGCATGGAGAAAGCTGAGGATGATGGTTTTAACCTTTTTTTTTTTTTTTCCCCCCTCTTTTTTTCTTCCCCTCTAGTTTTTTTAGTCTCTGTTAATCTAGTGTTACACTTTGGAGAAGAAAGGTTTTTGTTGCTAACAGTGTGTGTCTTCTTTATTGAAGTTCTTACTTTTTTTAAGTCACAGAAAATAAAGACAAATAAAAAAATACAAAACGAGTGAATTCAGAGTGAGACCAGACAGTGCACATGCATCAAACTTCTGTTTGAAGGCTACAGATAGCAAGGCTATTTAAAGCAGCTGACATAAGAAGTGTGGGGGAGAGTTGATGGCCCTTATCTCTTGCTGCCACCTCCGTGTCAGACCCAATGGGACCTGGGCACGTGTATCTTACACCCAGCCGCCGTCCTGCCGCAGCTGCACCGAGGTCAGATGCTGAAAGCATCTCTGGTCATCTCCAGGCAGCTCCCAGGATGGTCACAGCAGAAAGTTATTTTGGTCCTGTGACTTTGTCTCTGGACGCAGAGCAGAGATATGAAATAAAAAGGGCTGCATGCCTCCAGGAAATTGTAGTGAGTGTGATTTAAGAAGTTATCTGCAGGTGACGAGGTTTTCCATGAACTTTAGCATATGGATATTGGCTGTACTTTCTGCTGGATCTGTTATTAGTTGGTAGTCATCAGTGCTTCGTGCATAAAGTTAAAACGTAAAAGTGAAATTTTCAGTCAGAAGTCAAGCAGATATTAAGACAGGGGAAAAGAGCAGTGAAAATATAAATACTGAATACTTTTTAATAGCACAGTGGATAGCTGAGCATGTTTCTGTGGGCATCCTTTACAGCTAAAAGAGGAGGAAATGGGGTCAAATCCTGCCATGCTGTATGGAGGAGCCATGTGTTTCTCCACTGGCACAGTCTGTAAGATATGACGATCAAACATGCAAAGGTAACACAAAAAATACTATTAAAAGAAGTCACATAAACATAAAGCGGAGGAATAAGAATTGTGATAACATGAGCAAAAGTCTTGTGTCTCCCATTTGTTTGTCTGGCTACTCATCTAAAGTTACAAGACAGTAATATGAAGAATCTTTGGTCCTTAAGTGGTTAGACCTGATGTGCAACCCAGCTGTCTGTACACTTCCCTACTCAGTTAACTCAGCTTTTAAATACCCAAAGAAAATCATTTGTTTAGCTTGGAAAAAAGGTGGCCGAGGGGGAGACCTTACTGCTCTGTACAACCACCTGAAAGGAGGCTGTAGAGAGATGGGGGTCGCTCTCTTCCCCTAAGTAGCAGGTGACAGGACAACAGGAAATGATCTCAAGTTGTACCAGGGGAGGTTTAGATTGGATATTAGGAGAACATTCTTAGTCAGAAAGATTTGTCAACCATTGAAACACGCTGCCCAGGGAAGCAGTGGAATTGCCATCCCTGGAGGTATTCAAAAGATGGGTGATGGTGCTTAGGGACATGGTTTGGTGGTAGCTTGACAGTGCTAGGTTAACAGCTGACCTCAAAGATCTTTTCTAACCTAAATGATTCAATTAAAATCTTTAAGGGGAGGAGATTACTGCACTGAGGTACCACACTCTAGAAGTTATGTTTGATGTAGAAGGAACAGAAAATAGAAATTGTGGCAGTTCTCATAGTGGGATTGAAGTTTTTAGCAGCTGGAGGCAGCTGAAGATTTTGTGGGTGCAGGGTGTTTTGTTTTACTGGTTTTGCAGATCCAGATTACTGTTGAAATAATATTGACTTGGAGGGGATGGGCTTTGTCAAGTTGCTTCTTATACAGAAGGCTCAAACCCTCCATTTCCCAGTGTTAGACCTGTCAAACACTGGCAAATGTGGTTTGGAGATTTGATACAGAATTAATTCATGAGAGAATTAGTGTGCCATTGCATTAAATCAAGATGGTCTTCTGTCATTTTTTACAGTCCCTGAGAGTGAAGAGACTCAAGTTGGCATACTTCCTTGCCAGTGAAGTCTAAAGAAGGATGTGGTCAAGAAGGAAAGTTGGGAGGAAGATGTCAGGGGTTTAAAGCTCTTTCATGTTGTTCCAAGCAAAATTTTGTTAGGAAGGACCTTTGTGGTGTTGCTTTTTCTGTTTGCAAAGCTCACCGACAATGAGAAGCCCTGTGTGGCATGGGCTATCATTATCCCTATCCGCGGTCTAACCATCGAGCAGAATGCATATTTTGTGATGCCTGTAATCTTCTGACAGGGCAGGGCTGTTTGGAATGCCATGTAAAGTTCATTCCATCCTTTTTACTAGTTAGCTAAATTATCTTCAAAAAGCTGGTTTTGCTTCGTGGCAAACCTTGGAAGACATTCTCTAGGGTTTTCTCTATGTAAGAACTAATGACAGTGTTACAAAAATAGGGCCAAACTTTTGATTGAGTTGCCTTGTTCCACTTTTCTTTTGCTTTCAGAGTTGTTGCACGTGGGTTGCATTGATGCTAACTTTGCACCATGCAACAAGAGGCTCTGGAGCTACTTGAAGGACTCCCAAATTTGTCTTTCCTATACTCCCACTCTGTATCTCCTTGAGAACAGGAATGAGCTCTGCCCCTCTGCATGTTTTCATCCTGCTTCCCTAAATGCAGACTCCATCAACAATGCTTTTGCTACTGTTTTGTCATTGTCCTCCTCCATGTCCCCAACCTGCCAAACCAGAAAGGCCTCATCTTTTCAGCCTGTACCTCAAGAGACAAAGGCAGCTTTGCTTCAGTGTTGTGGGAGCAGTACTCTGCTATGGGAACAGGTGACTGCTGTCAGCAGCTGACAGCCTCCTTGCTTGAGTTCTGGCATATCCAGAAGGTGGGAAACCAAAAGCTACCATCCATTGCTAGTGTATGCCAAAAACATTTGTAGGTATAAGGCACAGAGTTTTAATGCTATTGGTTCTAACTAGGTCACACTGCAGATTTACCTTTCCTTTCTTGTATAGCCTTCTCCTCTCTTGTAGACAACCCTAGAAGTGCATGATGTTGGGACATCAGGCCCACATGAGATTTGTCTGCTAAGAGCTGATGATCTCGTGAGGCTCACGGTGGAGTAGGAGTAGGTTTTTGTTCTTTCTCGAGAGATGCATGGAAATGATATGTTGAATAGCAGAATTATTCTTAATGAGAGATGGCATGCATTCTTGAGAGTGTAATGAAGGACCAGAAGTGCGGAGGTTACACAGCAAAGAGGCATAAATGGTTCTACAGGAATAATGAGAAGTTATGCTGCAGTTGTCCCCTGCTCTCTTGGGATGTGGTGTGAGACCAAAGTTAACTTATTTTCTCATAAACCCCATAATCTATCAAGTTACTTAAATGTTTGTGGTTTTGCCTTGTAGGAAGCCATTCCACAAGATGTAGTATTCAAAAGGGCTGTACTCATACTCCAAGAGAGATTACAGGGTGTGGAGATGAGTTGTCATCTTAAAGATGGGGAGGGAAATTCACTTTCTTTGTAACGATGATAAGACTAACTAGAATTTTTAAGTTGATGATTTGCTGAGGGAGGAAAGTGCGCCTGGTTGATTTTACTACAAATATGTCTGACATGACCAGGATCCTCCAAGTTTTGAAAAGTTTTTAGATAAATGGCATACGTTCGTGGAGAACAAACAGCGCAGAAGTACAGCCACCTTCCTGCTCAGAGCAAATGGGATTATTTTTTTAGTAAATCTGGGTTTGGCCTTGCTGCTGAGGTCTCTCCTAAAGGGCTGGAAGTTTGGGTAGCAGCCACGTGGTGAAGCACCTCAAGCACCAGCCCGTTGGGGTACAGTGGCAGAGCCCCTGGCACAGGCAACTCCATTTGGGCTGCTGGTTATTGCAGTAGCTGACCTTGTTAGCTGGATGTCCTTCAGCACTGGCTAAAATAAATGAGAAAAAAAAAAGTCCTTAGATTGCAATTAGAAGTAAAAGTTAATGAGGGCATATGTTAAGAATGAATAAATGTCCAGAAGTTTATACTTGCAGATGTTTGGAGCAGTCGGTAGCTTGCAGGGCTTTATTTCCTTGCCGGGAAGGGACCTCTTGGTCAAACGCCAAGACTAAAGTGTTAGAAAATGAGTCTGTTTATCTCTTTAGTATTTGTCATGCTCACTGAACATCTAGATTTATTATTTTTTTTTAATTAATCATCTTGCAAGTCCCCTCTCCCCCCGTATTTCTCATTTCCCAATCCCCTAGTCCCTCCCTGCCAGTTGCAGGTTATGGTTTGGTTTCTCAACCAAAACAGCGCTAGTGGATTTTTAAATGGTTTTGATTTAAAAAAATCTGGATACTTTGGTTTAATTCATGGAAGAATAATATCTGTATTGTAAACAAGGAGTTCTTTCAAGATAAACCTTGCCAATAGCTACAGGAAGGATTCTAAAGGAAAACCACTGTTTTAAGGCCCAACATGGGAGGGAGAATTTTCTGTTGTTGACAGCAAAGGATGAGTTACAGAAGACGTTAACATTTTGTCTCTGTCTCCTCCCTGGTTTACTGGCTGGCTAATTGATATATGAAGAAAGATTTTTTTCATTTAATCTTTTCAAGAGAGCATTGCCACAGAAGGTATTTGCAAAGAATTTTCTCTCTTATTTTGTCTTTGTGTAGGTGAGCTACAGAAACAAGTTTTAGGTTGTGTAGAGTTTTGGGAACATGAATTAATCTATGTACTTACTCCTGTGGCGTATTTGTATATATGCATACAAGTACTAGAAATTTACAAACAAACATGATTTGTAACACAGTAAAAATCACTTTCTTAAATACAGTTTTTTTCATACTCACTTGTAAAATAAAATGACCAAAAAGAAGCATTCTAGTTGAGTTTTGTTTTCTAAATTATTTTTCACAAGTATATTGACTTGAGAAAATATAGAATGTCATAATTTATTTAATGACTTGTATTTACAAAACTGTTCAAGCAGGTTTTTTTAATTGAAATTTATTTGGATTCTGTAACGGTCATTTTGACAGCAAACCCTGCTTTCCCCAGCACCTGTGTTAACGATTTTGATACAGCTTAAAGCTTTTTGCTGTTCATGAAGATTTGAGGTGTTGATCATTTTAAGGCAGAAAGCAGGTGTCCAACGTGCTGTGCTGTGTGGTATTACAACTACTGTGTTGGCTTTTTTTTTAAATTCCTTTTTCAAAGAGGAAACTTGACATACATACTGTTAGCTAAGTAAAGCATGTGCCTGTTTGACCGAAGACCCTTTACGCTTTCTTCACTTCACCATTGCAAGTCGTAAAATCTCGTTTCTGATGCTGCTTTGAATTTCATAACATAATTCTGAGTAGACTAAATGTTCAGCTTCATCTAATGACTTCCGTGTACTTTTGAACTGAATGCATAAATTATATAGTAGAATATTCATGCACAAAATACACAAATACTGAGCAGCAGTAAATGGAGTTTGTGGATGAAATTCACTCCATGCAGATGGCCCATTTAAGACACTTCTGCTTGACAACCTCTGCCAAAGGTATGTTTGCAGGAGGAGGGAGGGTAGTAAAAGGATGAAATATAATCCTGGCACCATCTAAAAGGACAAGCTGTAAGTAAGCATCTTACTTGTGACAGGGTGTCCAGGATTTAGGAATCAGAGGAGTCGGGTGCAGTTCTTTCTCTTAATTTTGTGTTTGTTTTGGAGACTGCAAACAAACATTGCATGAGTAATAGAAAGAAAAGTAAAGTAATGTGGTTTTTGCTTAAGAACTTGGTTATTAAAGGGGGCAGCAGTCAAATTAAGGAGCAGTCACAGGGTAGTCTGAATGCCATTCCTCAAACAGGATAAAATCTAATTGCTATCTGGTGTGTGTGGAGCCAAGGGACACTATATTGAATAAAGATTTAAAATTATCCTCCAAGAGGAGAAATGTAAATTCTGTGAACTGTGCCTAAGTTACAGGGGAAAATCAGAGAGAACAAAGAGTCTAGTCAGGCTGACGGCAGGGCTGTGAGAGGTGCCCTTTGGGACAACACCCTGTCATGAAAGTAATAGGTAGAAATGATTATGGTTTGTCGGTAACATAAAATTGACTTTAGAATTTTTATTTTTTTTGGGGGTAGGAAAAAGCATCACATAAATTTGACATGATTTGAGGCCCTTACTTGTATTTATGGCTATTAACAGATAGCTATCACATTTAGGGGAAAGTAATGATGCTTTTCTCCTTCTAAAAGATAATTACTGTAAGTAGCAAACATCAAAGGTCGGTGTTGCCAGAAAATTCTTCAGGATATTTGAACAATCTATTACTAATTAGGAGGCTGTATCCCCATACTTAAAGGGTTGTTTTTTAAATACCACCCCTTAGGGTGGAGGGAGACCTTATAAAAGGTATTGTAATGGATTTTTGTCTAAAATGAGGAGGTTGTCACAAACATAGTGACTTTTCATAGCACGTGACTCGTTTTAGAAGTTGAATTGAAAGCCATGGTATATACAGGATTCAGGCAGTGAACTAACAAAAGGTCAACAGAGGATTCTATATTCTGTGCTCACCCTAAAAAGTGTGTGTTCTGGAAAGCATGTCTGTAATGGCTTTGTGCTTCCCAGTGTATTGTTTGTCAGTGAGATCAACACCAAATACGCTTACTGTACAAGTTGAATTATGTTCCCTCTAATTGCTAACCTTGCATTTTCAGTCTGGAGCGTAAGTTTGAAGTGCATTTTTCTTCATCGTCTTCTATATTAAAAATTGCATGGATTCAGCTAAACCTTTGTATTTGTAGCTCTAGCTCTGGCAAATTTGCCCAGTGGTGCTGGTGCAGCTGTACTGCTAAGAGATAAGCCGTATACTTACAAATAAAAGAAACTACTTTCTCCTGATACTTAGGCAAACCAACCCATCATAATTTTCATTAACAGTTTCAGAGGTGTGTTGGCTTTTTGCAGTTGGCTTACAGTTTATAATCAGTGCACTACCTTATCCAGGAAAGCATCTTTCAAGAAAAGATTCTATAATGCCATCCTTTGTCTTTCCCCTTGTATATAAATGAGTACCTCCTTCATCCCTATGAAGTATGTATCCAGTGATGACTTTGTCTGTTTAGTTGTTTGGGGTTGTGGGTTTTTCCCAGAGAATTGGATAACTTTTCTTATCACCAGTTATTTTTTATGGAGAGGGAGATGCAAAAATAAATCTAGTTTAGTAAATCTGAGAGCTGCAGACCCTTTCAGAAACTGGGTGTAGATTTGCAGTCCTGAAGTGTTGGTGTTGCCAACCCTGAACCTTAGGGAAACAAGTGTCTTCTCCTTGATCTTGTGGCATCACGTACAGGGTTTTATGAGTGAGACATAGCCAAAACCATCCTCTTTTTGTTTTCCCATGGTAGTTTTCTCAACTGATGCCAGTTAGAAAACCCATGTGGAGAAGCTGCTGGGATTTAAACCTTTCTGTCATCTGCTGTATCCTGTGCTGGTTTGATACATGCAAGAATATGCATGTTCAGCAGCCTTACTGTTTTGCCGCTGCCCTGTTCAGTGCTGTCTCTGGAAAGTGGTTTGTAAAATGGTTTTATGGAGGCTTTTCAGATATTGATGTAACTGAAAAAAAACCCATGGGCTAAGATTTAGTAAATCTTACGAACACTTTAAAATGGAATACAGGGACATGCTTCTTATTTCTCTCACCACTTTGTGGTAAGGTGTTCATCCCTGGAGCCTGTCACAATATTGCCTCCAGACTCTTCTGGAGAAGTAAGTAGGGGTTTTGATGTTGTTTTGTGGGTTTGGTGGTAGTTTTTCATATTTGAGAAGGAATCTCTAAAGGCTTTCTTATTTTGCTATTTCTGTTTGTGGTTTTTATTTAAAAAAAAAGTAAAAAAATCTACTGAACTGGCCAGTGATAGTGCTTTCCAAATCCATTTTTTATGACTCCTGCTGTACCAACAAAGCCCAAGTGGGAAAACAGCAAAATAGCAGAGAAGAAAACAAATCCTGCAGGTGAACAACAGAGACCGGACGCTGTCGTGTAGCTTGCAAAGAGCTAAGAGCTGTTCCCACACAAAAAGCTGTTTTTCTCCAGAGGTGGTGTGAAGTTTTGGAAGTTAAGAGAGTCAACGGAAGTGCTACTTCTTTGAACGCATGGTGATTCTTTTGGAAGAGTTTTCCTGATGCTCTGCTTCCATTGCTCTTATCTAAGCAAGCTGGTGCCCTCCTGGTACCCTCATGGGTTACACAGCCTTGCAGAATTCCTCCCCCTCCCTATTCTGTGTCCTTCAAATACTTTGTAGATAATTATCATGACTCCCTCATTTGTTTCTTAGCCAAGATATACAGTACATTCAGTTCTTCATTCTTCCAGTATTAATTGCTCTTGCCAGGCTACTTAGGTTTGTTGCTTAACTTCCTTTGGTTCGTCTTTATTCTTCTTTTTCTTAATCTTGGACAGGAGCACTAGTAAGAGAAGGTAATAGAGTAGGTTGAGCCTTTATCACTAGTTATCCTGCCTCTGTGCTTCCTGGATGATGTAGCCACAAACAGTTTACGCCGTGTTCTTTTTCTCCTGTAGGTCCTTAGAAAAGAAAAGTTGTCTTTATTGTTATTGTAAGGGTTGTGGGGTTTTTTTGGTGTAGGGAAAAATCATCTAAAGAAGCATAGCAACTTAGCCATACTCCGGTTATGAGAGATGCTGTAGGTTTGAAGTCCTTCTGTAGCTATATTTTCTTGACCTGATAACCTTTAGTCACTTTCTGTGTCTGAATGTGTTTGTTTTTAAAAAAAAAACACACAAAGATGAAGGAGCAGTTGACAGAAAGGACATTGTTACAAACGTATAAATGATGACAACTCTTATTCTAGTCAGAACTAGTAGGATTTTTACAACAAGTTACAGAAGAAATATGTATGACATACTGCCAGACATTTTATGTCAGACAATTAAAATTATTTAGTAAAGCTGGGTATCTGAAACTAAATAGGAAAGCAAATCAGTCTGGGGAATTGTCCCATCTGGCAGCTGTCTGCAAGAGATCACTGCAAGCAAGAATGATCTTTTCTTTCCCCAAAATAATATGTGCTTTTTCAAATTTAACAGCAGCCCTTTAAGAAATATGTGTTTTGAGTTTCATTGCCCCCACTGGGTTCTAGTAAGTACCAGTGAGGAAAGGCGGATCTCCAAACTGAAGCAAATAAAAGGATCGTTGACCTCCAGAAATTGTTATCTAATTGGTAAAATCTTTCAATCACATATATTTGGAGGGGGGTTAGGGGGAAGGGGGTGAGGGAGGAGAACACAGCAGAACTTTTTTTAGAAAACATCTTAACGGCAGAGTGAAAACCCAAATATAATAGGATTTGAAATGCATTGAGCAGCTGTGACTGACTTGTCTCTACAGCCAGCTGCCTTGTGTCAGTTCTAGATCTCACTTGTAATGAAGATGGCTATTTAATTATTATGTTTTCTGTCTGTTGTTTGTATATCTTGGAAGGTCTGCTGGAGAAGTATTAATAAAAGAAGTTCCACTGTCAGGAGGCTTAAGTTTGTTAGATGGAGGGGTACAAAGGGGAGTGGAAAATGTTTCAGGCCTTCAGAAAAGGAAAAAAAATGCCATCAACTGCTTGCTTCCATGTGTTCCAAGATCTTTTTCAATGCCCTGAGGAAAGAGATGATGACTATATCCATTTTTTCCCCTTCTGGAAACTCACTTCTGGATTGGGGAGGGGAAAAAAAGGAAGAAAGAAAAAATTTCCATTCTAACTCTTCTTCATAAGTTCTTAACTTCCTTCGTGAAATTAGTGCCCCTTTCCAAATCATGTATTTCCTTTTTGTGACTTAAAAGAGGTATATGACAATGTGTAATCATTGGCAGGTAGTCTTCCTGCTGACAAGCTTCAGTGGGTGGTGTAATACTTTACAACCCCATTAGTAGTACAATTTAAAATGTTGTGTTCATCATTAAAGAATGGTTGGGGCTTTTTTTAATGTAAATTGCCAGATATCATGGGAATTATTTTCCCCTGTGCTTGAAACAAACTGCCTGGGTGTTAGATGCTGGATAATTATTACTGAAATAATCCTTACAGGTACTGTTTGACAAAGAGCGCTGAGGATACTGAAGACTTATTTCCCAGCCACACACATTTTCTTTACATGGTAGATATTTTTAATGTGCAACTTATTTGCTCTGTTTTGGCTTTTTCCAGCTTGATTATTTCCTTTCAGAAAGGAAATAACGTCATCAACATTTTATTGACTCCCATATGATCCCTTATAGTAAGAAGATGACTGGTTAGATTTAAAATTATTTCATCTGTAAGCCTTGACTTCGGTGTGAGAGTGTATGTTTCTAGATGAGTGTATGTGTTCATACCTGAAAGACTTGAATGCTTAGGGAAATAATTTATATAATAGGAAAAGAACTGTGGGGAAATAAACACGGCAAGTGGTGGACCACATAAATCAGTACGGTTTTTCTGAAAGTTGGTAGTGTGAGTTCAGTATTGTCAAGGTGACAGGTTTGGTTTTTTAACACTTTTTATAACAATTGCTGGCACATCTCTCTTGCTCTGTTCTAGCTACGTGGAGGTGGTGTCATACGTAGGGAAGTGAAGAATTAGGAAGACAGAAACCCTCAGCAGAAGTTTAGACAGTTCTTTGCATTGCAGAGTCCAAATTCTAGTGGATGTAACTGGTCTACCTAACACAAACTCGCTTACCTAATGAAGTCAGCATTCTGAAATGCTTTGTTGTTTCTTGTTTGTTTTTTTTTTTAAATGTAAGCTACAGAAGGATCTTTCTGGAATCTGGATTCTTCTCCTATAAAAGAGCTGTGTAATTTTAGGAGTTTATTGTAGTCTGTTCTTTCTCTTATGCCGGTGGAAGTCATTCATTTTGGCCAAAATGAAATACCTTTCTTATTTTTCTTTTTTAACATCTGTGTATTTTTGCTTCTGGAATGATCACTGGAGAGTAGAGAACCATATATTATGCAGCATATTTCTCCACCTCAGTCATACAGGCGGAGTTTTTGCCCAAGCTGCGCCTTCAGCACATGCCAACACTGCGCTGTGCTGGGTCATATGAGGAATTCTAGCTGTTGGGATGGAGCTGTGGGACATTTTAATTGCAGCCCAGGATTTATACTGTGGTCTGCAGCACTTAGAAAGTGTTATTCAGTGGAGTCCACACTCATAAAGAAAGATATGCTGGGTTGTGAATTTTGCTCTGAAGGGAACAATCTGTTGCCCTTCTGAAAAGGGGGTTTGCTTGTCTCTGTTCGTATAACTATACAGAAATGAAAAAAGGAACAAGACGGCAGCCCTTCAATTCACTGTGTCCCGAAGTGTTGAATGTATTTTTAAATGCCTCTAGTGCAGTATTTCAGACTTTTTCCAATTTTAAGTTGGAGTCCCAAAGTAGAGAAGATTGGATGGCTCAGTGGTCATCATTATGACCTTAATAAAAGCCTGAGATGAGCTCCTTTAAAGCAATATTTGGGGTTGATATTGGCAAAAGTCCATATTTATTTAATTTATTTTTTTTTCATATAACTGTGATGGTGAAGTTCTTTTGATCAAAATTTATTACTGTTTAACTATCCTTGAACTGAGAGGTAATGTTTTAAAGTTGAATCTGATATCCAGCTCTTGGATATTGGCTCTTCATTTATTGTGACTATGTAAACAGCTGCAAGGTATTATCTTGCTGTGTATGAGAAAAGTGTGCATTTCCTTGTTCCCAGAAATGGTAAAATATATCAGCCGCAGTTTTCCTCTTCAGAGCATTTGCACATTTTCTGCTGAAACTGTATTATGCAAAGATAAACTCTAATGCCACAAAACCCCCCACAAACAAACCAAAATGAAACACAAAAGAAAAAAAAAACCCACTCAAGCCCCCCAGACAGCCTTTTTCAAACATTTAATCTTCTTGAAATTATTTGTGTTTCCTGAACAGAAACCTTAGAAAGGCAAAAAGTTATAGGGAGGGTGGGAAACACCACTGATGTTTCACTGCAAATTCCCTCCTCCTGTCATGTTGTAGTGATACTGATGCACCGTGTTCTGCACGGCTGTAAGAGCTTGCATCCGTTACATGGTGTGAGCTTGACGTTGGTGCAGCTGTATTGGTGCACAAACATGAATGAAGAGGAAAAACCTGACCAAGCAATTAAAAAGACCCTCCGTAGAGACAAGATCCAAAACTAGTTTTCTCCAGCCTGAATTTTTGTCACTGTTATTGTTCCTGTTGGTCTCTCTCTGAGAATAGGAACAAAAGGGCTTTTATATCCGAGCAGAGAATAGTTTCTAACAAGGTGGAACCGGTAACTGAGAATTAAGAACCTGGTGTTTGGAAGAGCCAGAAGAAGCAGGGGGGCTTCCTGTTGGGAGATGTCTGTTAACAAACCAGGACACACACGCCAGTTCATTAGCGATGTTCCAGCCATCTTTATCCCTGTCTTGAAATCGAATTTCCTGTGGATTTGCAAGTTTTGCTTTGGCAGGCTGTTAAATGGATGACTACGTCGCCACATAAATTAAACAAATTTGAGACTAAAATTGCAGAAATGAATCCTGACTGGCGTCTTTGTCTAGCATTAAAATTTCATTGACCACCACTGCTGATTTTTAGGAGTAAATTTTTATTATACGCACTTAAATTTGTATCTACATGAGGAAGTAGGCTTTTACATTCAGTGTTCATAGTGGGGGAGAAGATAGGATGCTCTCAGGTCTAGTATAGCACGTGTTGAAGCAATCTGAGTTTAGCACAACGGTGTCATCCGTTGATATATTGTCAGTCAACCAAAGCTTTTTTCGTGATTAATTTACTTGCATAAACAGCGTTAAAGTTTGTTAAAGTGGAAGAGTAGAAAATAATGCCAATAAAATGGATGTTCAAGAAACTAAATTTTTTATTGTTGGAAATCCTTTTCAAATACTGAAATAGAAAATTCCCTATAGCTTTGTTGGTCAGGTATTTCATTTGTTATCTTGGGGAAAGACTCACATAACCTGTGATGCACCTCGCATTGTACTTTGTGGATAGAAACACTGCGTATACGATTTCAAAAATATCTCTTCCAGGCAACTGTGCTCTGGGAACTTCTGAGAAAACGTGGTACATGTCAGCCTGAGCCTTGTGCTCTTAGCAAACAAAGCACTCATCAGCAGATCACCGATTCTGTCCTCTGGTTGTGTGCTCGTCTGGATTATTGGGAGAAAATGATTATGGAAATAGTTTTTCATGTTTGGTTTATTTATTTATTAGCAGTTGCCCTCCTCCTTGTCTTTTTATCTGCCCTACGTACTCCTCTGGTAAAAATGCATTTTACATGCGAATGACGTTAATCAACCTTTGCAAATCCATTTGACTCAGTTTTAAAGGAGCAGAACTGGATTGACTGAAGCAGGAGGAAGAGTATTCTTGACACATTCATGATACGTGGTTCCTGATGTGTCGGAGTTTTTTCTGTGTTTTTATATAAAGAGAAATAATATGGGAGGGAAACGCAAATCTGCATACCTTGCTTTCTGTGGTTGGGTTTAAAGAGATTACAGTAATTTTACGAAGAGTATATATATTTATTTTTGATTAACCAATTCTTTAATTGATTGAGAACTTGTATTGCTTCTGAAAGCAATTCCACTTATGAGCTTACTTCATTACCAGTATTTTTACAAATTAGCATTAGCTTTAATATAGTGTGATATACTTAAACTGTTTTCTTTATATGGTAAATTTATTGAAAACTTCGTTTAATAAGCCATTAACATGGAGGAATAGAGTAGTACATTAACACAATGAATGTTTGACAAGCATGATTTTTTAAATGTACGTTGTTTTTTCTTTTCACATGATTGTAAAATTAAAAGTGCTTTTAGTGTAATTTAGTTTCAACAAATGGTGCTTTTAACCAATTGAAAAATAATCACTTTTTCTTTCTATTAAGCAATTTAAATATTTTTGCCAAGCAAGTAGATTATTAGCTTAATATGCATGAGTTATTTTGACACACAGGGTGGGGGGGAAAGCTGTGTAGTTCTTACTTAATATATTCAATCTCTTGTAACCAAAAAACCCTAAAATTTTATGCAGCAAATCATATTGCATTAATATTGTAGTATAAAAGCTATCATTTTGTCTTGCTCGCACAAGATAATATAAAAAGCATGATGCAGAGGGAGTGGGGAGGTAAGTCAGAATAGCTGAAAACCAAGCACGGTGCCTGTTTAAGCTGTTCTTTCCTCCAGGACATTTTTTGAGAGGGTGGCTGCAAAGTTATAGGCAACAATATGTATGGAAATGTAGGTTGCTGCAGGTAAGATGACCACACTGACAAAAAGTCTAATCTCTGAATGTTTCCATGCTAGCAGGATTTCAATGTTAATAACTTTAGTCTGAGGTTTTATTTTTGCTGTCACAACTTTGCACTTTCAGTGAACTGCAGATGAAATTGAGTAGGTGGATGTATAACTATTTACATGTCACTTGACATCAAGCATGGTAGTTTAGCATTAAAGAAGATACTCGTCTTAAAATCAGTTTGGAAAAAATTGCGTTTAAATCTCATGTTACAACTAACACATAGAATTACTTTAATGCGGAGTGATTAAAAAGGTAATTCTGAGTCTTTGTTGTATTTGATTGCCCACAAAATCATCTTCTGATACTAAGAGTCTGTATTTGTAATTTTCTGTATCTATCCATACTTGAGAGTGGATGTTGCGGGGGAGAGAGATCTGTGCTGTGCAGGTGGAAGGACCTGTTTGATTTCTTAATTTCCAAAGTTCTGGTACCTTGAGTGGTACATACAAGAAGGAAGTTGCCCAAGGTTGTGGGTTGGCGGTCTACCTGGTCCTGCTTAGGCTGGTTTTTCTCTTCCTCCTTATAGTAGCATACTAGTACTTGTGTAATATATGCAACATTGGCATTATCTACATTACTTAAAACATAATGATGAAAATAGGGTAGTTTGGAAGAACTTTGTCTTGTGGGATGACTGGTTGGTATTTTTAAACATTTTATTTGTTTTGTACCATTGTGGTTCCGTTCACTGTATCACCAACAGTTTCCTCTTCCTTGGAGTGAGAAGCTCAGTTTCTTTTCTTGTTACAATTATGTGTGTGCCTTTTGTTCCTGCTGTAGCTGGTTCCTTCGATAGCTTTGATTTACCTCTTGACATCTCAGATCAGCAGCAGAAGTGCTTTTAGCATGCTTGTCTTTGGGCAGATGCGCAGCCCTCTATGTGCCTGCCTCCAGTCTTTCCTTGTGCCTTTTTGGTGCGGAAATTGATCTCTCCCAAAGACAACTGTCACCACTTGGGAAAAATTATGTCCTCTCAAAGCTGGTGGAGAAAACTGGACAGGGCCTGAAGGATGAGCTTGTCTCACCATGGCTGCTTAGCTTAAACACGAAAGCTGGTGTTGGGCAGCGAAAGCCCTCCGTGCGTGGCATCTTCAGCATTTGTCAGTGTGAGTAACCCCCGACCCTCCAAAGCTGGGAGGCCTGAATAACAGCTTTGTGCTGCAGAAACTTTACAGGGAGCAAGAGTAAAAGCCGGATTTCACTGGTTATTTTGGACACTTAACATTCAAGTCGGGTAAAAGCAAGCCGCTGGGTTATGACTCAGTTCCGTTAATTAGACATAAATTACTGCCTTTAGTGCCTTAACACAAAGGAAGGTAAGGGGAGTTCTGCAGGACCAGAGGATACAGACATGGCAATTAGATGAGGGCATGGGCTGGGGAAAGGTGGCTGAGCACAAGCCCCCATTGAACTCAGGGAGCTCACACTGAAATGTGCTTGTGCAAGGACTAAAGTCGGAATAACCACTTTTTAGCTTTCACACAGATTTGTTATGTTTTATTACAAGGTGATCGGTGTAGCTGACTCTAAATGATGTGATGAACAGATGTAGTTCGTCAAGTAATGATTTTATCTGCTGAGGAAAGCTTTATGCAATCTCCCTTTTAAAAAGGAGATTAGCCTTTAATTCTTAAAAGTTCAGAGAAAGATCCAAAATATTTCCTGGCTTCTCATGATCCTGGGATAGCCCTGGGCTTCTCATAGTATTTAGCATTTCTTTATCAGATGTAGGCTAAAAGTATTATGTCTGTTACATATTGTCTAGCATACATTGTTCTGAAAGTTTGGTTTAGAAACAGCAAAGTAAAATCATTGAGAAAATAAATAAATGTACTTTAAATATACTTACACTCCTCCATTCCAGAGGAGGTAATAATTTGAGTTGAAGCTGACAATCCCTAAATTAAGTACTGGAGTTTTTTTACGTTGCTGGCAAAACTAACCGTATATAATATATATGACTTTATTCCACTAAAAGGATTTCTAAAAAAAACATCTTGCAGTTTTGCACGTTGGTTGCTTCACATTCAGAGCTGAAAGGATTGTTTTCCATAGCGTGAACCTGGGAATATCTCTTGTCCATCCTAATAATGAAAAGTAGTAGCCACAATCTTCCTTCTTTGCTAGGATTTTTTCCAGTGGTAGCACTTAACAAGAGTCCTTATAGTTTTGTGCCCTTCTAGAGTTGAATTCAGAAGTAACATATTAGCGTAATGTCTAAATGATCAGAAGCAGGACAATGGAGCAGTCATTTCTGAAAAAGAAATGGGAGTACTTCAAGCAGGATTTGGTTTGTTTTTGAATTTTGTGTCTAATGAGGAAAAGCAGATCATAGAGAAACAGTACAAAATGGTGGGGCAGGTTTATCACTAGAAGATGATCATGGTGAATATTTTTTGTTGTGTTGTTATCTGTCCAGCTTTTTAATTAATAAGCTTTAGGACCAAATAGTAAATGTTCCTGTAACTTTTATGCAGTTCCTCTAAGAATAGTTTTCTGTTCTTAGGATAATAATGATGCTAAATACTAGGCTGGATATACATAGGGAAACTGGGATTTGTGGTCTTGCCTCCTTGTTTTTAGATTTTTGTCTGTTCAGCAAAAAGCCACTGAAATATTTACAAAGAAACAGAACAGCAGGTTGTTCAGCACCATTCAGAAGCCAGTGTAGCAGTGAGAGGCAAGGGGAGGACACAGAAGAAACTAAGTAAATATTAATGAGATGTAAAGTTTCAGGCTTCCTTGAAAAAAATGGGACAGAGTTTAAAACTCGTAATGAAACAGTCAGTTTGGGCAACTGACACCTAATGTATTACAGAATACATAAAAAGGGTTTACGAGTTGGAATATCACTGTTTGAAATGCAAGAAACACAAACATTAGATTTCTGTGAAGGCTGTTGTTAAAGCAAAGGTATAATCTGCTCTGATTGTAAGAATTGGTTTTGGAATTTTTAATTGATACTCATTTCCTAGCCCTTGAAGTACCTTTGAATTGACACCCTAAAAAGGACAGGAACAGTTTTGCAAACTTGGATACTTGGGAGGTAAGTCAAATCCGTAGCCACATCTGCAGGAGTGTTTGCTACTGGAAGTGCTAAGGGTGACTCTGAAAGCAGCTGTCTAATATCTATGCTGCTGTGGAGCTGTAAAACCAGAGCTTTTTCTGAGGTGTCCTAGAAAAGCAAGCAAAGTGAATTCTTTTTTTTCTTACCTCAAACCATTTGGCTTGTAAATCCCATTTTAGCTTCATCAGATACTTTACCAAGTTGATAGGGAAACATTACATTCTTTACTCATGCATTCTTATTCATTAAGTGTGGTCACTGTAAATCACCATCACGGTGTTAGTGATGGGATGGAAGATACCATGTTTATCCATGCGTCTGGAAGGGCATAACTTCTACCACTTAAACTCGTTTCTTGATGCAGAAGGAATAGTGGATATTTATTTTAATAAAAAATTTTGCCTGACTATTGTTAAATGTGTCATATATCCAGATTGTGATAATGTTCTTTACAGATGGAAAACACATTTGGTTTTTTCCTTACCGCAATGCTGTCAGCTGAGAATAGCCCTGTAGATGTTACTGATCTTATTTTTGTTTTATGGAGGACAGAATTGTGCTCTGATTCTTTCTGGTCAGTCAATTTACTGTGTAGGCCATTTAGTGAAATGCTTATTGAATGAGAAGAACTCTTATGAACTATATAAATCATTTGAGAAACAAATCCCGGAGCAGACCTCAGAGCCTTGCTGTAACAGCCTGTGTTCCTCATGTCCCACCTTCTGCGTCATCTGATGCTAATCGAATAGGCTGAAGTACATAAAACATGAGCCTAGTTAAGTCTGCAGTTACCAGGTTTCTGTCTGTGGAATGACCAGCCTGGTACTTACTCCTGTCTCCTGGCGCATGTTTCTCTCCTTCCTCTTAGTCAGTGGCAAAATGACTTTTGCAGAGGCTGAGTCAAAGGAAATAAAAATATGAACAGGATAAATGAGGAAGCCAAACATTACATAAATTCTTTCTTAATCTCAAAGCACAAATAGCAGGGACACCTCTCATACATAACTTGGAAAAGGACCTCCTTCCAAGCAACGGATCTTCTGCAGTTAGATATTTGTTAAGAATAGGTATGTGATCTCTTCTGCCAGCTTGTCTGAAGGGCTCAGCTTCCAGCTGCTAATTTTGCTCCCTTCTGTCTGTGTGCGTTTCTTACCTCAAATCTCAGAAATTTTCAGAGAGAATAAAGGCTTCTTCTATAAAGAAGGAAATGTCTTTCTCTAAGATTGGCTTTGGGCTCATCGAAGGGTTTCTGGGAGTGCCAGATACTGTATATTAATTAGCTGTTATTCAGCAGGTGGTGCAGCTGGTACTCTTTTAAACCTGGCTGGGTCCTGATTGGGAAGTGCCTTGCATAGTTGTCCAGATTCATATTTTGGCTGGCTTTTTGGGAATTTTGAGAGAAATGGTGTGTTTTCAGTAGCCTCAATGGTTATGCAATATCTTAACAACACAAAGGGAAGAAATACATCCAGAGGTTCAGACAATTAGAAAAAAGTTGACGGCGTGTCTTTCACATCTTTCTTGATTTCCATCTGTAATCGCAAGTCTTTCTTACCATATGTGGCAAATGTATGGATTGGAAACTTTGCACCATCTTCTAACTGAGCTTTGGTCAATGACCTTTAGTCCTGATCTCTTCCATGCCCCTGTAGCAGTGTGAGGTTGTCCCAAGAGTGAAGCAGAGCCTCTACAAGCTGTAGACAGTGCTCTCTGGGGAGGCGTTGCTTCCCAGCCTGTCTGCAGTGCTTGGCGGCATGGTGTCCAGTTCTTAAAACTTCAAGTTTACGTTTTGAAGGTGTATCTTACAGGTTATGGAAAGAGGAGGAGAAGGTAAAGCAATCAGCAATCTGTCTTTGCTGGAGCCTCTGAGCGTGGGTTTGTGGCTTCCCTTCACTGGAGAAGCTGGTGGCACAGTGTGTTGCTGGCTGCTGAGACAAGCAAGGAAGACGTTGAAACCGTGGGGCAGCACCCCTAGATATGTAGTGAAACTAAATGTATTGCAGGCTAAACACAACAGGAACCTGGTATTTTTATGTGACTCATTGATCTAAGAATTGCGTTGTGATCTCTCCTTTCCAGCATTAGCGCCTTCCTGCTTCCAGCTGGCACATCTTCTCATATATTAGACCTTATGCCCTTGTTTTGCAATCTTCCACTATTATTTCTATTGCTGTTTCATACTTAGCTCATCACAGTTTTCTTCAATGACCTATTAAAGCTTCCCACCAGATTCTTCCTGCTCAATTGGGTACTGCTCAACAGTTCATGGGAAGCTTTTTGTTTGTGCCCATCAACTGCAACGCAGACTAGAGGAGTCGTTACTCCTTGTCAAGTGGCAATGCTAATTGCGACCCTCACTGGGTATTATCATCAAGGCTATTTTGGATCTGGTGGTAGGAGCGTTTGCCAGGCCAGCTGGTATCCACTCAAGGTCAGGACTCGTGTACGAGTCCCCAAGGAGCAAGTACACAGACAGCTAGCTATAGCTCGCTGGAAGGGTTATATCACAGCAGAGAATTTTGAAATACTGGTCACCCTCAGACACTAATTTTCATCTAGACTGTTTACCTGTAGGCAGTCTCAACCTCAGACCTGTAAATACATTTTTCAGTAATTTTTTTCGTCTGGATGTCTGTATGTGTAACCACCTCTGATCTGTACCGACTCATTCTTTCCCTTTCAGCAACACTGCTTGAAAACAGGCACTTTTTTTAGTCCGGTTAATCTTACTAAGAACAAATCTGTTTCAGTGCGAGGTTATCATTTTTACATGATAAAGCAAACAAACAGGAAAAAACGATTAAAACCTCCCTTCTTCTTCCTTGCAGATGGTTATTCTTTGACTTCGTGGAAATAACTTGCAGAGGTGGATTTAGACGATTTTAAAAACATGCACAGTATTGGTAGGGTATGGGGTGTTCTTATGAATTGAACTGGTTTCATTTATCAGCAGCAGCTGCTGATGTATTCATTTGGTGGATGACACCGAAGTACCTTCGTGGTTTGAATGTGCCCCACTAAAGGCATTTTCACAAGTCTTCCTCTTGTCCAAGCACTCCAGAAGTCCCAGAGAAGTGATCTTAACTAGAGAAGGAGACCCCTAAATGTACCTCCAGAACAATTTGATCTTTGATCTCAGTTTGCTGATAATTTGTACAGTAGCCCTGGGCAAATCTTTTGACTTTGTACATTTGCCTTTTCTTAGCTCCAAAATAAGAATACTTGCCCAGCTGAGAAGAGCACTGTGAGGATTTTAAAACAAAAAATAGTTTGTGTGTCCCAATTCTCGTGTCATTTTTTTAAACTTACGCAATTTGGCCTAATGAAAGATACTTTTTCATATAAAACTTTGTCCTTCATTGCTAGGCATCTAGTGTATGTTGTCTGGGCTTCTGGCCTCTCCAGCGGAGAGGGAGTTATGTTGAGATGGCAGTTTGCCCAGCCTGTCTTAACCCTTTAGGAAAGCAATTTGTCTTTCTGTTGAGAACAGAAAGTGTCCAGATGATGAGACGTTTGGACTCACTATAGTTGGTTGAAATGAATTCTGCCATCTTCAGCAAGTCATTGCCATCTTTAGAATGTTTATATTTATGTGATAAATTGAGTAGAAAATGGGGTAAAAGATATGCCAGATACTTTCTGGAAGTCTGGTTCTTTGGAGGATCAGCTGAAGACACCAGCCTTTACATGAATACTACACCATCAACAGCATCCCCATATCAAGGATTTAAATAAACAATTCACTTAGGGCTGGGATAAATAGCACTCACTGTCCTAAGCCATTGATATACAACCATAAGTTTTTATTAGTGTGTGTATATAGAGCATGTGTGTATATATAGACAAGGCAAATATCCTAAAATACAGAAAACCAGTTGTTTTACATTCTCAGAATTTTCTAAGTTTTTCTGTATCCCCAAATACTAACAATATCAGTTTTGTTAGGGTTCAGCTATAATTCAGAAAATACACTTGTTGGTGGTCCTTTTCAATTTACGTTAGAATCTCTTATGTATCTAATAATTGTCTTTGGATAAAGGCCAAAGAAAGCATTTTTAAATGGAAACAAGTTAATTCAAAAAGTTTAAACTCACTGTTGGTCTTTTATTCCTTTATGCTGCCTTCAAAATGGAAGTTGAGCTTTTGATATCGATTAAAAATACAGTCTTTGAAAAATCAAAGTTTTTCAGTAGTATTATTAGCAAACTCTGACTGTTTTCTAGAGAATTTCTAATGGAGGAACGTGACCACATTGGAATAAGTGTAGCAATAGCCTATATATTATGAAGTCTTCAATGTTGAAATGAATTTTGAAAGTAAGATTCCCATCCATCAGAAACTTGAATGACTCTCCCATAAGAACTGAAGTGGTTCTGAGTCTATTTAGCAGCTTCACAAGCAAGTACATCTCTTCTGTGAAGTGTACTCAGTTGTGTCTTTAGCTGAAAAGGAACTTGTCAGACTTGATGTTATGAATATTGCATTAGAGAGGGAAAACATTTAATTGTTAATGTATCGTTTATTCGACATTACTGAGTTTAGGCAGTGATTTACCCCCAACTCTGTGAGTCATACGTACCTATAATTTGGAAGCAAATGGGAAGACTGTTGATTATAGAACTAGTGTTCCTGTTGCTTCTGCTTAGCAAGCTGTTGTGCACACAGTCAGCATCCGTAATATTTATTATACGCCAGGATTACCACTTTGCTTTTCTCCTCTCAATACATATTTTCTGTATCCTAAAGCTTTGCATCTCTGTTCCCTCCTGTACAGTAAGAGTCTGTGAGTGTCAGTGGGAGTAGAGCAGAGCTGACAGTATATAATTCTAGTGAACTTCTCTTGGCTTAGTGACACAATCCTACAGCAGGTGTACAGGCTCATTTTGCCTTCTTTTTGCTGTTTTGTTTTGGTGTTTGGGTGGTAGTTTTGGTTTTGGTGGGGTTTTTGTTTGTTTTGTTTTTTGCATCTGCACAATAGAAAAAGGATTTAGCTGGAGAAAATGGTGAAGGAATATAATACACAGGTTTTAAAAAGTGATGGGAAAATGAGCTAGATGAAATTATGTTAAAATATAGCATTAAGAGCCTGCTCTGATGGGTTTGAAGTTATTTTTTTGCTATTTCCGAAGCAGATAACTAAATAAAGCAGTCAGTCATAGATACCTTTTTACTTGCATCTCCTGTCAAATTTGTTATCCTGCTCGTTTCTACCACAGGAACAGCATGGGTGCAAATACCAGCTGGAGCTATAAGATCAGGAGAGTAAAACTTCCTCTCCTGCTGCTAAGATCAGGAGAGTAAAACTTCAGTACTTGAGCTACTGTATGAATGCGGGGATGTGTTAACTGTCTAGGATGGCATTTCCACAAGGAATTTACATATGTTCAGTCTGAAGCATGTAAGTAGTCCTGCTGACCTGGGAGTATTTATATTAATACAAAAGTGATATTGCTGGCTCAGGTTTTGCTTTCCAGTCAGTCAGGCAAATCCTACAAATGACCTCATGGCGTTATGTGTTAGCTAGGGCTGCAAAATCTGCTTTTTGATTGTGTGGTATAATACCATGTATGTTTACATTACAAACATGTCATTCCTTTGTGATCACCCTTTGTTCCTGTGATGCTGACTGTGTTAAGATGAAAGTTTGGCTTTGGAAAATTGGAAACAGACCTGGGTTTAGAATTGCATCCATAAACCATGCAAGCCCTTATTGCTGAAGACTAAATAAGGAACAGAATTCCCATAAAACAGAGTAATGGAAGAAAGTGGCTCCTACTGCAAAGAATAAGAAGACCTGTTCTACTTAGCAATAAAAGTTTCAATATGGTAGTTTGCAAATATTTATTTTGGGCATCAGTCTTGTGAAAATTTAGTCCATTGCCTGGTTATTCATGATACAGAACACAAACAGGCTTTTACCCACATGGTAATAGGTGTGCAGAACTTCATTCTCTTCTATGAGAAAAGGAAGGAAAAAAGCATTCCAGGTTTTAGTTTTTAGTTACGTCCATTTTTGTTGGTATTAGGTTTTATTGTATCAGGACCTTGTAGGGTGGGTCAGTGGTAACTGAAATTTTGCAGTCTGTGTATATCACCTGCGTGGAACACAGACCCTTACAAAAGGTCTAGGAAGCTGAGCTGCAGTGATTCTCTAGATTTTTAGCTGGGGCAGAGGGAAATGTTCTCTAAGGAATAACCTTAATTTGCTGTTTCCCAGTTTTGTTATGGTGAAATAATTTTCATAGATGTCTGATATGCCATGGGCACAATGGAACAATTCAGCTATCAGTAAAGTATGTTATCTTTTCAACTGCACCTGGCTGTATATAGATGTGGTAGAAGATCTTAATTATAGTTAGTCTTAAAAGCAGGATTAGAACTTTCAGGGGGTTTTTTTGGAAGTCAAGAGGAGACTTTTGTGTGTGGTTTTGAGGTTTTTTGAATTGGATGTAGGAAAAGATCAAAGGGCATGCTAAAAGTTTCCTTACCATGGATGTACATTGCGGTCATTCTGCGAATCTTTTACTAAAAGCCCATGGATTGAATGTATGAAAACATCTTGTGCCCCAGTTCTGAGCTGCATTTCAAAGCATCCCCTAAAAGGATATGGGGTAGAGTGCAGGTGGGCATCAAACCTGAAAAGTGATTTTGGTGCAAAAGCGTATGCAAGCGTCTAGCTTGTTAATCATCTGGTTGCTCTGCCTGCCAGTTACATGAAATGTGTCTCCATTGCAACATCACAAAATGGATGCAATTGCTGTCTATATGAATCTCCTCTAATGTTTTCGTTATTTATTTACAAAATGGAAGTGGATGGAGAAAGAATGTTGTGTGATGTGTTCTGCCTCACACATCACCATCAAAACATACTCCTGTGTTTTTCTGAGCCTGGTCTTTGCTGTTGGGATCAACGTGTGAAATGGTGATAGCACAGCTTGTCTATTTAGTTGCTATAAATTTCACTGCAGGAATCATGGTATCATGAGTATTCATCTGTATTCACATCAGAGGAACCTTTTGTGGGAGGCAGGATCTTCCACTGGTGTTCCCTGTTGGATAGCTGGGGTTTTAATTTTACTAACTGACAGAATAGAATATTTTTTCCTCATAAATCCTACTGAATTGTGCTGTCACGAACGCTTCAGGTACGTAAGGCAGCTACACCAGGGACGGGTCATCAGTACAGAGAGTGCATTGATTTACTCGTCATCAGAGAAATTGTAAATGATGCATCAAAGAGGCATTTTTATTCTGCCAGATTGGCCCAGTCTGGGAAACAAACACAGTTTTCAGAATTGTACTTGTACTGCTGATTTTTTTTAAAAAGGCACTAGTGGCAGATTTGCCTTGTAGATAATAGATGTACACAGTATACACCCCTTCTGGATGAATGACAAGTCAAAGACTGCACTTCAGAAGGAACATCCAAGCACTGGTCATTAAGATATTGCAGCCATAAGTGATCAATCCCGTGAATTTTTGGCTTGTACCTGAGAAAAAGCTGAGATGTTGGGTAGATCTTGTCATAGATCCGTACTTAAAACAAACATCAGATGCACAAAAAAGGGGACTTGTCAGCATCAACCACTTAAGCTTTGCACTGTGAGTGTAAATCTGTGTAACCAATGTGGACAGCAGTATGCCCCCTTTTCATGGTATGGCTCTGCAAGAAGGCATTGCTAGAGGATGTTGAATCCTCAAGCAGAAAAGCAAGCACCACAGCCTGAGCCCTGGGAAGCTCAGTCAACTGGTGTCCCAGGTGATGTTTGATGTACACTTTACAGAAGGGACAGGGTTAGGATTCCTAGATTTTATTTTTTTTTCCTAATCTTGCTGAAATCACTGGTTTTCTGAGAGGTATGCTCCATCTTGATGATGTTTGCCCTGGTATGGGTATGGCTTAGCTATGCAATACCTGAAATAAGGTTCCAAAATTCATATTGCAGTATTTATAAATAGTTTTGATATTTAGTGGTTCCCAAAAACACAGCTGCTGTCAGCAATTCAGTTAATACAATATACTGTTTTGCATTTAGTGGCAAGACAAATGGGCCAAAATTAAGAGAGATGGTGACCTCAACACCTCTGTCTTGCGTAGGCAGGTCTGATTTGGAAATACCCCAGCAGCAGTTGATCCCATCAAGTTGAGTGTCTGCATCATTTGACCCAGGATTTCTGCTATTACCAGAGGGTTTTTATTACTTCTGAGAGGATGGCAATCATCTACTACAGATGTGTAGTTTTATGTAAAGATGTTGAGAGGTCTTCTAAGGTGTGATGGTAGTGGTGCTGATTACTCCAGTATTCCTTTGTCAGGTACCTATTATCTGTCCATTTTATAAGCCTTAGAACAGACTGGGAAGGCAAGGAGTTAACACCTGTCTTTGCATAGCCTCACTTATTCCCCCCTTTTCAATCTGCCATACAGACAAAAGAGAGGAGCAGCTCGAAAGAAGAGGAGGTTATGATGTGGAAAATTATCAATTTTTCCCTGTTTGTCTCATCTTCACCCATCCTACTGTCAGTCAGAACTAAGTGTTGATATATCATGCACAATTTTTGGTGTACTCACAGAATTTGAAAGTGGGCATATAAAAGTCAGCAGCCTGTGAAATCAGGAAATTTATAAACATTCATGCAAGCAGACGACCTGTGGCAGGGTGAGACCTTCCGTCTATTTTGTGTGAGAAATAGCTACAACCCCTGCACTCTCTTTGGAAGTAACAGTCAGTATCATGCCTGTCCTACAAGAGGTGTGGAGACAGGGAGCCAGAACCCTTATGGCATTTGTATTTAGGCTTGTGTTTGTCACATTACCCAGCTAGACCTAAGTGTTAGTGTTTGATTCATGGACTGGTAGGTGCATGTGACAGGGTGTATCTAAAGCCAGCATTTACTACTGTTGTCATGGCATCCTCTGATGCAGGTCTGAATTACGTTATCAATGAAAAGTACTGCAAATTGAAAAGATCCTTGTACACGGTGCACATACTACAGTGCAGCACAGAAGAGGTCCATTCACACTGAGTGCTCCTTCATGGTAATAGCCTTCCTCTTCCAGCAGGTTAAAGCGGGGAGTGAAATTACATGCTATCTCCTCATAAAACTAGAATTCAACAGTTAGGTATGGAAGTTACACATTACAGAGTTTCAAGAGTTACTTAGATATTGGAATAGGGAGGATTCACTGTTCCTGGTCTCTTATGTAAATAAACTTTCATTTGAAATTCTTTGCCATGCATATCTCGATTGCAGTGAGACAGGAGTTGCTCTTTTCATAGTTACAGCCTAAATGCCACTAGCTGTTCTTCTGCTAATTGCTGTAAACTCTGAGGCTCTGTTACCTCAAGGTAACAGGGTGCTGGATTTGTGCCTATAGTTTGGAAGGAACCTAGCAGAAAACTACTGGGATAAATAGAGAGAGTCCCCGGAGCAGCTGAGCAGATCCAGGGCCCTTGTGAAAACCAGGAGGCACTGCTTTGCTTTATTTCTCTTAAAGATCTTTACGTGCAGAGCTAAAGCTTCAGAGTGAACAGAACTCGAGTCTCGTTTGCTGGAGCTGCCACGTCCCGCGTTCCCGGGGGTGAAGGGTGCTTTGGGGTTGCATGAAGTGCTGTCCGAAGCAAATGCGGATTTCTGCCTCAATGAGCCAGTCCTGCTGCCAGCATTCTCCGCATACCCATCCCAAGGAGGCCCTCCTCCGTAAACTCCACATAAAAGAGAGCAAACTAAAAGCCTTAGAAAGTGCATCCAGCTTTTTGTTTCCTTTGTCATCAATACAGTGTGTTCTGGTGTCTCCAAGACAACCATGTCTAAAAGGCTGACTGCATCTTTCACTGCTGCTCTGTAGCCAGCTTGCCGAGATGGACTCTGAAGGCCAACCTCCAGCCGCTTTTTATCCATGAGTTTTCTGGGTACTACCTCAGTACTTTATGCGCTTGCTTCAGTTTCAGTTTTATTGTGAGAATTAAGATTTGGTTTATCAGTTCTCAAGATATTCTTTTGGCTTGTCCCAGCTCATCTTTCTTTCAATAATTGTTACTAGCGGTTAGGATGATGTTCCCAGTAATGCCGGCAACAATGCTGGCTTTCTTTGCATTTCAGCCCCATTCTGCATCTGATAATAGATGCCTTCCTGCCCCTGAATAGAGATGTACTGAATCTTGCATTCTGCATGCTCTTTGTTGCCCATGTATGCCTTTTTCTGGAATGATTGCTGGTTTCAATTTTAAGTTTAGGTGGGCATAGAATCATAGACTTATCTAGGTTGGAAGGGACCTTTAAGATAAGCTAGTCCAACAAAATAGTCCAGTCAAAATACTTAGAGGTTTAACATTTCTGTATTGTGCTCTTGCCAGTTTGCAGATGTGCAAATCTGCAGAATTGGGGGGGGGGTCGGGAGGGGTGAAGTCATTCATGGTATGTGTTTTCTGGGCAGCAACATCACAATCCTTTTCCAGTGTTCATTTGCCATAGAATTGTGGTCTCTGTGGACCCTTCTCTGTAAGCTACTTCAGGGCCACTTGCTTAGAGAAAACTCTTGACGAAAAGTGGTTTCAAGGACAGCACGTGTCATCTCCCATGAGGTCAGGGGCTTCGGGAATTACAGTTATTCTGTTTCCTTAAGAGTTGTCTAGGGGAAGTTGGATCCGAGGCTGGTCTCTTCCGGCTAAAGTGAGGAGTGGTTCAAGATAATTATTTGTGTTTTACAGCTGCAACAGTCAAGAACAGCACCCCATCTCTGCCATGGACTTTGTCAAGGCAATGAGCACGGGCATCTGTAGGAGTAAAGTGGCTGTTCTTCCTACTGTCACTTTAAGAAAGGGCTTAGACCCATATGATGAGACAAAAAAAAAACCCTAAAAAAAATTATCTCATGTCACATTCCAGCCTGAATGGTTGCAATTTTGTCCCGTCGGCAGCCTCGGTGTACTACAAAAACATATAGTTAAACATATAGATAGGTAACATTTATCTGTGTTGGGAAATCTTTATTAAGGATCTTTGGTCAATTCTGCTTGTGTTACATATGCTTTCAAATCCATCTCAGATCCTGAAGATGCTGCATCCATTTAATGTTTGTTGTACACCATTAATTTATCTGTATGTCAGAATCCAGTATCCTAAAGATAAATTGATTTCTGCAAGCATCATGTTGGAGTAGTTGAAAGGGTAAGTAAGGACTGGAATAAGACAGTATTAGTGGAGCTGCAGTCTGCAGTGGAAGGAATGAGAGCAGCCCATGGTGTGTATGGCCAGGGCCAGAACTAACTTGGCAGAAGCATTTTTCCCTCGCCTGCACGCGGTTGTTGGACCAGTCCTGTATTCCCTTAGTGCTGCCTGCTTAGAAGTATTTTCCTCTGGTTTTCTGTGAGGGTCTCTGAAGAGCAGCCTAACTGTGGGGCAAGAGGATAACTATCAAGGAGAAGGGGAGACTGGGACGTGCTTCATGCTTTGTCAGCTTTGATTTTTTTCCCCTGTATTTCTATTAGCCATGAGAAATTTTTGGAAAAGCCACAGGAGCAAATCCTCCAATTCAGCAGAAGGATTCCAGGCATCAGAAGCCGTGTCATAGCTCCTTTTCATTTCCCTGGGATGCAGTCTTGCAATTTTCCTGCATACCAAACTCTCCCAAATCGATACCAGTGTGTAGTACAGAGAGGTTTCTGGTATCTACCTACTTGTTTCCCTTTAGAACTTTCTTTGCAGACACAGTGACTTTACTCTGGAAAAGCTGGTCTTTGGTTGTTGATGTTTTGTTTGATGTTTTATTTATTTATTAAGTATCAATTTGAGATGCCTGTCCAGGAAGCTTTTTGTTTAACTTTCAAATGAATCACAAGTGAGAACTCATGCATTTCTCTTTTCTGTAGCAGTCTCTCC
The DNA here is from genome assembly GCA_013400375.1 of Thinocorus orbignyianus. Lineage (NCBI taxonomy): Eukaryota > Metazoa > Chordata > Aves > Ciconiiformes > Thinocoridae > Thinocorus > Thinocorus orbignyianus. Next base: position 427,504 of record VXBW01008331.1, read on the forward strand.
TGTTTCTCCTCTCGTCTCATGTAAAGCAAGTGTAAGTAATACCAAGATTACTTTTGGTCTTTTTAAACAACACAGACTCAAATATCTAGTAGATGCCATCCAACAAGTTTAATAGAACAGTGCAGCAAATAATGCCTAGAAGTCTTGGGGAGGCGGGGGAAGTAGGTGTTACTGCACTTTTTTGGTATGCTTTTAGAGTTTTAGATAAGAAAAACAGGTTGATTTGATTCCTACATTAACAGGCTATGGCTGGTTGGCTCAGGCTTTTCAAGCCTTGCTTAAATTCCAGTAATCTTGTGGCTGCCCTGCTTTAGTTATTCAGTTGTGCCATAAATCATTTGTTTCATGTGTATGTAACATTTTTAGTAAATTGGCTGATGTGGGCATTGACTTATGTAATGATGAAGACCTTGAAACTATAATTAGTTTTACTCTACTGTGAGCTATCTAAGTAACCTAAAAGACAAAGCGCTTTTCTCTGAGTTATTGTTGGTGGTTGCACTTAATAATCACAATTTATAATCTGTTAAATTTTTAATCATTTCAATGTTTCATGTTAAATGCACATTTTTGTTTTGAAAGGTGGATTGTTCCACTCCATAAAAGGATCAGTTCTTCAAAGAATGTAATATTTTACAGTTGATTTCAGTTTGGGGAGTTTTGACAAGAATTGCACTTTTTTCTAGGTAAGGGTTGGAGGGGGATGATAACGTAATTGTTCAAGGTTATTACTGAAATTCCCTGCTGTCACCAGCTATGTTGTAATTTCTCATTTAACATGTAATAGTGGTGTAACATAAACTCCATAATGGCCCATAAATAAACTTTAAAAATCCATATTTCTGTTTTTATTGTTGGCAGTGCCTGCTAGTGGGCACCGTCACTTCTGCCAAGTTGTAAATAAAAATATTTTTCGGCCATTTATTGCTTCCTTCAAATTGCCATGCAAATCTTTGGCCTGAGAGAGATTTTTCTCATGTGGAATCTGCATGGCATTATGCTTTCCTATGAGGATAAGACCAAATTCTTGCTCAAATCGTTAAACCTTTGCAAAAGCAGCTTGCTAAATACTGAGTGTTGGAGGGATTTGTTTGCCTGGTTTTTGTTTGCTTTTGGACTGGCATGCTTAATAAACTTTCTGGACATGTTAGGTGGAATAATTGGGGTGAGGAAGAGAGGGAGGAAGGGAAATAAGAAACATGTAAGTGTGCCACTGTACACTGTAGTGTACCACTTGGCAAACTTGATAAAGAAACAGACCTAGGACTCGGCCTGATTTCCCTAGACACCAGTCAAGCACAAATGCTTTTATAGCTTTCGCTGCCCAAGGCAAGCTGGAAAGAATTACCACCCCTCCTCGTTGAAAGCCACTTGCACAGTAAACAAAATAGTCACTAAACAATTTGCTGCCCTTGATATTTTGCTGACCTGCGTGACCCCTCGTCCTGCCTGCGTGGCAGAGCTGCCCCTGCAGCAGCGGCACGGCAGAATTCAGAGCTACAGCATCTCTCTGCCGTTTGATGTTGTATTCTCCAGCTGTGTGTTTGTGTGTCACAGCCGAAGTTCCTCATCTGAGGAGGAGGGTGGAATGGCTTCTTGTCTGGAAGGACAGAGGTTTGTAGCGATTATAGGAGGAGTAGAAATTGCTTGTGGTCACACTCAGATGCCTGGCTGCGGTGGATGCTCCTCACCTCCCATCTCTCAACCTCCCGTTTGCTTCTGCAGGGAAATGCCTGTTTGTTCTTCTGGGTCACCCAGTAAAGCAGCATTAATAGGGGCAGGGATAGACATTATACCCTATTGCCTGCCTCCTTTACTGGGCAGTTTTTATTTACCTTAGATCACGTTCTGTAGAAGATATATTTGAAGTCCCCAAGAATTTTGTTTTTTCTTGGAATTTATCATCCCGGGTATGGTAAGGAATGGAAATAGTCGAATCATTACTACATCTGCATGATGGAAATGACAAATATAGACTTGGGTATTTGTCCAGTAAATTTAATAAAGTACTATGTCTGGAAACAAAAATACACCTTTTGAAAACTTGGTAAATTTGATTTTGGAAAATAGCAAAGTTTTACAGCATGGCATTAAACAATATAAAATCTACATTTAGTTTTGATAAACCAATCCTCTAATTCAAAGTTCTACACATCTGTTGACAAGGCCTTTTAAATGTATTTCAGGCTTCAATGAAAAATGCAAAGAACAAAGCCTTCTTTCTTACACTGATTAAAAACCCCCACATCTCAGTGTTCTGCAGTTGATAACCACAACCAAGAAAAGTATCAAGCATTATTAATAAATATTTTTAAAATAAAAACTGCTGTCTGACTGAAAAGACATCGAGAGAAAGATGGGTCTTTTCCATTTTCTTCTAGAGAAAGGACATAGCTTTTGTTCTTAAATACTCAGTTTTCCCTTCAGGTCAGTGATCACCACAGGCTTGACTATGCTTTTGACCTCATGAGGCTACAAAGAGAGAATGGTCCTGTTTGGCAAGAGAGGAAACCATTACCTGAATCATACTTTTTTCTTTTTCTTTTTCTTTTTCTTTTTCTTTTTCTTTAAATAAGAAGACAAAGATTTCCATACATAGTTTAAATAGTGACACATTTTCAGGACAATATTTTGAGAGTGATGTTTTATATTTCCTCATTCTTTTTTTTTTTGATTGGTCAGTATTACTTTCCAATTTTTCTCTACAGACCTTTGTGCTGATTTCTGACTCCTTTGTGGCAGTTTTCAGAATTTAGGTCTTGCCTGTCCATTAGAGTGGCTTTAAGAATTGTTTCTGAGTCTTTTGTAAAAATAGTGTGAGTTACATTTGCTCTTCATCCATCACTAGAAAATGGCATCTCTAGTTATGATGGGGAGAATGCATTTGATGGAACAGTGGAAAGAAGTGATGTGTCTTGTGTTGTTACCTCCTAAAATACCATGCGGTAAGCTGTCCCAGGTGAGGGGCATCTGTTTCTTAAGGTATTGCTGTCAGTCTTGCCTCTGCCACCCTGCATCTAGATTTTAAGAAGACTGTGGTGTCTTCAGAGCTGAGGCTTTTTTATTCTCTCCCCTTCTTTGCCATTTGGAAGAATAATAGGAGGGGTATCACTGGCATCTAAGGGACGAGAACCCTACATAGCAATAGTATTGCCCTGAACAACATAGACACATTTTAGGGCAAACAGCACTCAGAGGCATCTAGATGAAAAATTTGAAGGCAGGCAATCGAGTTGTATCATGTATAGCAGGCAGATTAAGAAAAGGCATGGTAGAGACAAGGTATATTAAGGAAAGGGAAATTAATTAGTAATAAAACAAGTTAACATTGCAATACTGGGCAGAAGAACAGAAATCCATCGTATCTGAAGGTAAGCTAAAGTGAAAACAAAGCTATGCAACCATACATAAGACAGTTGAATGTGATTTGTAAATAGATTGAATGCAGTTACTGATTTTTATCCTGAAGGCTTTGTGAGTACCACAGATAAATCACAGCTGCATGACTAAAATATCACATCTCTCAGGTTATTCTGTTTCCTTGGAAAAAGTTGAGTTGCAGTAGTAGAGACATCCAGTAACAAAGGAGTTAAGGAAAAAGCATGTAGATTGGTGATACCTGTAAGTCTTCTGGAAATCAATAATGGGCAAAATGCCAATAATTGCACATCAAAAGTGACATCTCTGCATTTTTAAGAAAAAAGCACTGTAGAACTTTAAAAGAACTTTATCAAAACGTTAACTTCTAATAAAGAACAGCAGCCATGTTGTGTGTTTGTGGGGAAAAAGTCTTGTTAATTTTACCCAAATGCCTTTCTCTGTACCCAAGTTAACATATGTAATGCATTTGTGGTATCACGTGTGTGTTCCTTGGTAATTTTTTGTGATTTATGACATTACTAAGCATGAATCTGTTAAGACCATCATATGAATATGAATATTATTATTTTATGACATCATAGTCCATTGTCTTTTTTAACATCCTTAACTTACATACACAGTATTACAAGGATTATTGAAAAATGTACATGACTCCTAAATGGAGTTCAATTTTCAGTGGCTCTTTGCTTTCCCTTGGCAGCATATCAAAGCAAAGTAATAATGTCTTGGTGCCAGTATTTAAAAACGTGGCTCAGATGTTTAGTGTAAGGTCAGATCTGCTCCATTTCACTTGCTGCTTCCTCCTGCTGCTGGAGAGGCTGCTTTTGGTTTGCAGAAATCCCGTTATGATGGGAGGGTGAGCTTTAGATACCATGGTCTGAGCCCTGAGAGGCAAATCAAAATAACGCATCACTCATTTATCCTAGGCATCACCCAACCTAAATATGAGTTATTCCAGCTCAGAGCGCTCAGCTGAAATGACTGCTCAATAGCGTTTCAGACAACTACCAAGTCTGTGTTTCCGGGCTCTCAGGTCCTGTTTTTGGGAGCCACCTCCTGAGGACAAACTCAATTTCTCGCCTTTAATATAAGATGAAGAAGGGTGATGTGGATATGGGTCCATTCTCCAATTATGGTGTGTGTGTTTTAATAGAAAGTAGGTTGTAGTGGAGAACACCACCTGCACTGAAGCTACTTGAGATGACTAGAAAATAATGAACCTTGTGGGGTTTTTTGGTTTAATTTTCAGGAGGTGCATGTGTGAGAAGGGGTTGTTTTGGGGCTTTTTTGTGTTGGGTTGGTTTGGCTTGGTTTGCTCTTTGTTTGTGGGGGTTTGGAGTGTTTTTTGTTTGGTTTGGGTGGGTTATGTTTTTCTTTTTTTGAAAAAACCAAACCAAACGAAAAACCAACAGCCCAAGCTCAAACCTGAACCTTAGTGAAATAGATCCTAAGGAGTGTTGCCGAGTTTGACTCCATCACTTACCTGCAGGACGTAGACTGGCCAAACCTGTGTGCAGATGACTGTCAGTTCCCTCAGATGTAGGTGGGAGGAGAGGGTGGGTTTAGCTGCTGCTGCTGAACATCAGATTCCCAACATCTGATGACAGGTTGCTATTTCACGCTCTACAGTTTTGTTTCAACAGAAATTCAGTATGTTGTCTCGCTGAATGACTTTGTCTTCTCTCGGTAGCTGCAACTATTGCATTTATGGACTGAAAGCATTTTCATATGCATACAAAGACATGTCTTGGTTATAGTAACTGTCTGAGATTTATTGAAGAGGAACTGCACATCGTGCACCGGGAAAGGAAAGAATTTTGCCATGAGTAACTTTCATGACAATTTAGATACATCATGAATGTGCTAATATTAGCTAGCAAAGTGCAGCATTTCACTGATCTTTTGTACAAGATGTTCGTGATAATGCTTATCCTAAGGAAAAATATCTCTGCATCAGCAGTCATTTCTGTAGGACACACTGGGTAGTAGTTTCTGAAGCGCATAACACGTGTAGCGTGGCTTTCTTCATTCCTTTTGGAAATTGACATTGTTTTTGGAGGGAGGAAGTGAAGAGAGATGTTTGTTCTCATGAGTGAATGCCACAGGTGTCTTTTTGGGGAATTCAGGCATTTGAGGAAAATTGAGAGGAATACAGATGGCAGTTGAAACAGCCATTGAAATGTTTATTACAATGGGGATTTTCTGCTCAGATTCCATTTGGAAAGGAATATCTAGTATCCTGGTAAGCAAAAGTGAGTGCCTTCCTATTGGAGTAAGACACTACTTGGTTTCTAAAGGCGAATTTAGTTTCATTTGTGTGATGCATTGATCCAGCAAGTTAGGACTGAATGAACGTTTGCATTACCCAGGACGGCTTGGACCATGCTGGATTCATGTCAGTGTTACAAGTTTCTATCTTCATCGAGTACCAAGGGCTCTCAGTCAAGGGTCAGTCCCATTATACTGATTGATGTAGGGGTAATCCCCAGACACTTTGCAGTCTGAGCATTTGGTGGGTGATGCTGCGTAATTTTTAATAAGAAACTTAGGATGTTGTGACTGATAATGGAAAAATCAAGGTTGCATGGAGTAGCATACCTCACTGCTGCTCAGCAAAACAGCCTTAACTCAGACAGAAATGGGTTAATTAGCCCATCCAGAAATGAATCCTAATGATTCCCTTTAGGAACTACTATCATATGTAGTGTTTTCATTGCGGTATTTTATAAGTGTAATCTTTGGTCTCGAAGCTCATGTGGCTGTTCAAGCCAGCAAGAAGGTTCAGAAAGGTAACATCCTGCTCCCGTCCTTAGGCTTTGCCAAAAGTAGAATTTTCAGTTCTAGTTCAATCAGCCAAGCCCCTGCCATTTTCAGGCATTATTCCAATCTAACACAATTCGAATGTCAAGTGTCTTGTGTTTTGCTCTCACAAGGCCCACAGGAAAGTCTAGACAGAAAAAAAAAAAAAAGTACGTTGCATTTATCATAGGAAGGATATCTTCAAATATATCAGAAGGCCTGTTCTTTTTCTTTTCTGTTCTTCTTTCTGTGGCTGGACTGAATCATGATTGTTAAACGAGAGGCTGCTCAGCCAAGTCTGTTTCTCTCTGTTCCCACCTGGAATAAATTGCATAAATTTGCACAGCACTGTCTTGGCATAGGATCCTAGAGTATGTCTTAATTTTGTGGTGGCTGTATTGAAAGTTGGCTCTTAAATTAGGTCCTTCTGTATCCCTCTTATTTGTCTGCATATTGTATCTGAGGATTTTTAATGTTTTTTGTCCTTCTAGCACTAACCCAGGTACCATGTTGTGCTGCTGTCACACTTGTCTGGGTTTCGCAAAGAAAACAGTTCCTTTAATTGTTTTTCCCTAGCATAACACCTTTTTTTTTATTATTCCTGTCTGGTTTATTACTGTCATTTGAATTTAAGTGGATTATTTGAGCCTTGTAATTTGGTAATCCCTAGACAGGATATGCAAAGTGTGGTAAGTGTCCTTGAAGGGAAGGAGCGTTCTTGAATTTTGACTTAAACTGTGTCAGCTGAATACAAGTGACCTCATCTTGGTCATTTTAAGAAGTTTGCACTGTATAGTGCAATCAGACATGAAGTGATGGTACTACTTCTGCTTGCAGCTACTCTTCTCTGATTTAGCTTGAGCCGGGTGGACTTTACATGAAATACAAGAATGATTTGGATACTCAAGTCAGAGGAATGAGTCTGAAGCTCAGGCCCAAATAAGCCAGATTTCTCTTCCTCTCTTTGTTTTTCCTTTTGTGCTGTTGAGATTTGGTAACTTTGCAACAATGGATGGTTTTCATCTCATTGAGAGTAGGGTTTAGGTAATCAACCACGAAGATAAAAGTGGTGAATAATCATCTGGGAGCATTCACTGAGTGTCAGTCACTAAAAAGTATTCCAGCACAGAATTATCTTTTTTTTTTCTGCTCATTGTACTTATTTTAGCTCAAGAGGAAAAACCTATAAAATATGTACTGATTACTCTTTGCTGTTGGGACCAAACACAACTTTAAGGCTTCACCATGGTGTTGCAATATTTTAGGGCAACTTCCACGGTCAGCAGTATCAAATGATTCTCTATATCCTTCCAATTCATTTAAACAGGAGGACTAACAGTGCTGGTCCTTCATTTATTTTTAAGGTATCTACACACACTTACTGTATCTAGGGGGAACGTGAGGTGTGTTCAGAGAGATGCAATAACAAGCTACTGAGTGAACAACTCACGTGATAGAGGTACCTTCAAATATATGAAATTAGGCATTTTCCTGCCGGTTCTCTTGGGATTTCCCCTCTGTAATGATTAAGTAATTAATGATTAATTACCACATCACCTTTGGCATTTTAAACGATGAAGGCTATACATAGAGGGAAAGAACACCCATTTAGAGGTTACCTTCACTGATAGGTACTCCCTTAGAATGAGACGGATATATTGCCTTGGCTTTTTGATTCCTCTGCTTTGTAATGGGAAGCACTGCTGTGACCTGGCTGTGAAATACCCTCTACTAGCCTGCACCAGTCACTAAGTGCTTTTTTGATTTTTAAGGCTGGATATCTGTCTTTAATAATAATAGTAATAAGAATAAAAAAGCTGAGGTCTGACTAGATAACATTAAGCTGCCATGGCAACTAGTTTTCTGCTCGAGGCCTACTGGACATGATCCAGTGATAGTATAATCCCTGGGTTTTATGATTTTTATTGCTATCTAACACATCAGTGTAAGTACTGCTAGGCTGTCTCTGCTCTTCTCCCATCTCATTCAGCTACTGGGAGCTTTCTTGCCCTTTTTTGATAAGAAAACACAGCGTTCAACCAATTTTTTTTCACTATTATGCATTTGGTTGAGGTAATGAGCACCCATGACTTATAGGGTGGTTCTGCTTTGAGATCGGCTGTGCCCACTGTTTGCCATGGGAATACTAGTACAGTTGTGTCCCAGTCTGTGTCCAGCTGTGCTGGCTGGGAAGTTCTCCAGGTTCCCCCTGAAGGTAACAGAATCCATCCTTTAGGAAAGACGTGGCATACGGAGCTGCCGTGGTAACATGAAGGTAACTCAGGGCCTTTTAAAAAAATCGTTAAAAATAATTGCAGCTATGGAAAATTGGACTGTGGTTTGCTCAAAGGAACAACCTGTGGGCAAGTGACAAACGCCACCAGGGCATCAGTCAGACCAGAGAGAGGAAGGCAGGAGAGGAGAGAGGAAAAGCAGCACAGGTTTTTGTGGAGGGTCATCACACTCAGATTTGTGCAGGTTTGTGAAGCTGGAGAGGAGGAGCTTCTGGGAAAACTGTCCCTTTGCTGCATCCATAGCCACCTGAGTTGGACTGCAAAGTGTGCTCCCAAGTGACGGGTGGTATCCTGGGCTATGCAGCAGAATACAGAATAAATATTAGATGGCCCCACATCTGTTTCAACACACTTTTTTTTAC
>VXBW01008331.1:436371-631190 GCA_013400375.1 Thinocorus orbignyianus
CCCCCCCAAATGGGAAGCAGGAGTGTTGGCAGGATTGCTTCCATGTTGTCAGAGCTGGGAATTTTTTTGTTTGTTGGAATGAAATGCAAATACAACACTTGTTTCTTCTGTCTGAGCAGTAATTTAATGAGAAAAATCAATTTTATTTTATTTTTCTTTTCTTTTCATAGTAAAATGTGACACGCAGCCTAAATGTGATCTGTGCATGCTTCTCCCATGGTAGCCTAAATGTGATATATGCATGTTCTGTTGTTGTTCCTAAACCTATCTTATTGTGGGGGCTTAAGCCATCACGGGAAAACTGCTGACCGGTTGAATTGGTGAAACAGATCATCAGCTCATTGGAAAGTACGAGCTCGTTTGGTGTTCCAGCAAGATCTGGCTCTTTACAGAAACTCTAGGAGCCTGCATTATTATTTAGTTAGTTAGTCAGTTTGTGTTTTTTAAATAGCCCTTCACTGACAGGCTCTTTCTGCCTAGGTGTGCTTGAAGCCTGAACTGCAGCCTGGGTTGTCAGCCTGGAAGTAGCGATGCTTTGGCACCTCTGCACCTGGGTCAGGAGCACAGTTGAAAGAGGGGGCAGGAAAAATGGGAGCATCAGGGAATAAAACTTTTTTAAAAAAATCTAGAAAACAGAACACCTAAAGAGGGTGGAAGGAGGAAGAGAAATAAAGAAACAAACAAAAAAAAGAGCTAGGAAAAAACACCATGAAACTTGAAGCCTAGAAGGACTTTGGGCCAGGAACAGTTAGCAAAGACAACATATAAAAGCATCTGTTCTATGTTCTTGCTCACCTTACTGCTAACAAAGTGAAGGGAAAAAAAGAATAAGCTAACATTTTGGGTTTTTTTCATTTTCTAAAGATAGACTAAAAGGCAAAGCTGCTTATCTAGTTTTTTCTAGATATTTAAGTCATTACTGTAGCAATAAAACTGCCCTTTAATTGCTGCACCATAATTGCAGGTATTTGTTTCTTACACTGCTTAAGGTCACGTAAAAATGAATAGAGGTAAAAATAGGTTTGTGTTAAGTGCTTGAATTTTGAAACTGTTTTTTGCTAGCTATCTGCAGAGACAGTACTTTCCCTGTAGTCTCCTGGTTTGACTGTTCAGTAGATATATTTTTTAATTACCAAATTGGATTTTAGCAGGTGTAGTCAGTTGATGCATTATGGGTATAAGAGATTAGTGTTTAATCCTTCTTTTTATTACTGTGTAGATTGATATACTCAGGAAAGTATTAAAGGTGCGCTGCATACTCCAGAGTACAGAAATGACATTTATTACTGAGTTTTCTTTCAGCTAGCATCATTTAGAAAAAAAGCTGGCACAGAACTCTGCAGGGGCCTGTGGGCTCATCTATAGTGAAACTGCCTTAATGCAGAGTAGAGGAAAGGGGAAAGAAACCTTTTTGTGTTTTAAAACAAAAGCAGTTGTCGAAATACAAGTACTTCCCCTTCTCGAAGATGCTTATTCTCTTTTTCTGCATTTTATTTTTTCTTAAATGAAAACAAAAAGGGTGTCAAAGCGCAGAAGATCTTTGTGTCAGTGAGTGGTAGAGGCAAGGGTTGAAAAGGATCAGTGAATCAGGTATAATTTGGCCTCTGTTTGAGATACCAGTCCTGTGTTTTGCTGATGGCTGGTATTCCCCTTCTGAAAAGCTGCAGAGGCATTTCCATCGAATAGAAAGAACATTATCCCCATTTTCATTCTGGCATGCCTGTTAGGACTTTGTTCTGTAAACAAAGAGGATTATGGGAACTGGAAACTAGATGGCATTTTATTAAAGAACTGTGCAAGTCTTTGACTGTGAATGCAAGAATCGGATAGCTACCTGTGAAAGAAAATACTTGAAAAAAAGACCTTGGTGTTTGAGTTAGTTGGGTTTATGAGGAGTCGGTCCCCTAATTTGGGACAGAGTATGTGCTGGGCTTTAATATTTGCAGCCTGCAGCAAAATACTTGAAAGAAAAAGTCTCAAAATGCAATTGTGCAAATTAAGAATGAAAAATACACGCTGGAGAAATAAGGAGAGGGAGGTCGGTGTCCACTCACCTGCTGTTATGTAGACTGGCAGGTTGCTTCCAAAGTACATTGGTTTAGGAAATGTGCATATTCTTTTCTCTAGAACTGTCAGTCTGGGAAGCGGGGCAGGGAAGACAATAGCATTGAATGTATATCAGTTGCAGTAAACAACATAAATTATTTTTAGCAGCGTTTCATACAACTTTACAGCTTTTCTGCAGTAGGCTACTCACTTAGCATCTTAATTCCATAGAGTAAAGTCATATATTAGTATTAGGTTTTACCTAATGCCTGCTGCAGATCACTCTGGAACTGCTTTCAGCTAATGAAATAAGTGTACAGTATGAATTAAACCATAACTCTTGCAAATCACTTTTCCTTTTAATTATTGTTTTCCTAACTGAATAGACAAATGATTAAGCAAACAGCGCAGCATGGAAGTGTGGAAAGTTCAGCTGCTACAAGTCAGATCATGGAACACCTGAAGTTGGTAAATAGCTTGAATGTATCCCCAGTTTTATCTTGGCTGAAACTTCTTGACGTGCCTCATTTTTTTTCCCCTCTTGCAAGCTTCATAGCTGGGCTTTCAGTTGGCACCAGCTTGTAAAGCTTGGGAAGTCAAGCAAAAATAGGAATTAGAAGCAAATGGCCATATTTGGCCCTTAATAAGTGGCAGAACTCCAGTTGGTTTCGTGTGACTCGCTGCAGTAGCCTTCTACTCAGAGTGGGCTGGGGTGGCAGAGCGTGGTGCTGGGCACAAAGGCAGAGGTATTCAAAAGCAATTACTGAATTAGCAGGCTTGCTTTTCAGAAAGTGGTAAGCAGCTGCCTTTTGACAGCCAAGCTTCCTTTTAAAGCATCACAGGTTGGTTACTTGAAAAAATCTCAAAGCGCTACTCATTTTGAGCCTTTTCTGGATGGTCTGGAGTACAGGATAAACTATAGTGCATGAATATGAAAATAGAAGAGGAAAGGGAATTAGAAAAAAGACTAGAAGAATCTGCTAGAAACAGCACTGGTGTATTTAAGAATCTCTAAAGGATATAATGAAAAATCAAATTACAATACAGGTAGGAAAATGCCATTGTCTAAAAATAACAGTCCTGATTATCTTCTGCATTTATTTTGTATTAGCAATTTCTGTAGCTAATTTTCTCAGCTTACCGGTGAGAAGACGACATTTGCCTGGCTCCTGCAGATCCCCCTCAAGTATCAAAAAATCAAAAATTAAATCATACTTTCGAGCTGGTCTCAGGGAGCTCTAAAATGGGACCCACTGCTGGTGATGGAAGAGGGGAGTTAGAATGTAGTTCAGTTTCTTGTAACTGTCCACCATGAAGTCAAAACCCTACTTCTCTTGAAGGTTGTCTATAATTGTAGTAAAGAAGGTCTCATGAGCCTTTCACATGCCACTCCAACAAACTATGAGCTGAAATAGGAGTACGTGTGCTGTGTTAGAAGGACTAACAGATCACCTTACCAATGCAGAATTAACCAGTCTGAATAAATGGCTAATTCATTAAGCAGTTAAATTTTAGTGTAATGTAAATTTAGTGTAATTTCCAGCAGTTTCTCCATCTGAAAAGCTTGAATACTTATTAAATACAGAGTGTTCTTGGAGAAGGTAGTGTTCAGATATTAAGCATGCAGATAGCTAGACAGTTCAAGCACAATGTTTCCATATAATTTCTCATTCTGTCAAAGGTAGAAGTGGTATCTGGCAGGTAGTTGTACCTAAGCTACTTTCTTACTCTATTTTATCTGCTGCAGAGTGATTCTGAGTGGATTAAACATGCCTAGGTTTTTCATTTCATGCTACAAACTCTTAACTGTATTGCTGGAGTGCACATGTTGTTGAAATTTCCATCATGTCCTCTAAGTGAGTCTTAGCCTTGGGGTTGATGCTCAGGCATTGAGAACAGTGTTCAAGAGGAGTAATTCTGTTCCAGCAAATTTACAGAAGGAAATAGTTTTTTATTGTTGTTTGCTTGTGTGCATGTGGATGTTATCTGGAAATGAATTGGATATTTTCAAAGTGAGGAAATCCAGATGGCAAACTCAGTGCAACTGTCCTGGGAGCAAAGTGAGTAATGAAAATTCTGTATTAATATTCTATATTGTACATTAATATTTTCATAAAAAAAATGTTGTTAGTAATGCAGTCCATTGTATCATTCTGTTCTCAGTCCTTGGGTCTGGTTTATTTGCCTAAGTTAAAAAGAGCAGAAACGGGGTTGTCAAATAGTGCAAACCAACGTGAGTGCAGAGGAGGGCAACGGAGCTGGTGAAAGGCCTGGAGAATAAATCTTCTGAAGAGCGTTTGAAGGATCTGGGATTGTTTAGTCTGAGGAAGAGGAGGCTGAGGGAAGACCTCCTCACTCTCTACAGCTACTTGAAAGGACAATGTAGAGAGGTTGGTGCTGGTAATTAGCAATAGAATGAGAGGGAGTGGCTTCAAGCTCCAACCGGGTAGGAAAGAATTTTTCACAGAAAGAGTGGCCAGACACTGGAATAGGCTGCCCAGGGCGGTGGTCGAGTAACCATCCCTGAATGTGTTTAAGAGTCATTTAGATGTGGTGTTGGGGGGATATGGTGTAGGGGAGAACTTTGTAGAGTGGAGCAGATGGTTGAACTCGATGATTCCAAGGGTCTTTTTCCAACCTGAGTGATTCTGTGATTCTACGAGTATCTGAAAAGGCAGTTTTATTGCCTGAGAAATTGTTCTAGGTAATAGAAGATTACTAGTAAGGTACCTGAGCTTAGATGTGTATTTTATAGATACTCTGAATCATTCATCTCATTAAACCTGAGTGTGAGTGGCGTAGCTCTCTAGTGCACTTCAAATAAATTTCCATCTTTAGTTCTTAACATTTTGTATACTACACATGCATACATACGTAGTAATTATTACCATGCAGGAGTGTTACCTTGAAAGCTTGCTTTAATTCTACAGAACTGTAGATTTTCATTTTAGAATACCATAGTCTCAGAGGTTCTCTCTTTTTTAATAGATTACACTTGTCTTGAGTTTAGGACAAGGAAAGACTTCTAAATTAGGACACTAATTTTTTTGGTCTTAAGGTCCAGTGTTTAATAATCATGCTAATACTAAATACAATTTATTTTTCTTCTTTTTAAAGACCCTGTTTTAGCAAATACTTATTCACGGCCTTATTTTGAGCATGTGAACTAATTGCATTTACTCCCATGCATCACAGCTGATCTGCATCTTACTGCTCTGATAGGACCAAAGGTATTCTCTATAAAACTAGAACAGTTATATTTCAGAGTATGATCGAATAATTCCTACCTGTTTCAAATAAAATGCTTAGAAATCTTTTTAAAAGCAGATACTTTTCAGAAGGTGCAGAAATACCCAAAAGATAAATATTTAAAAATCAATGAGGTTTTTTTACAGATTGTGATAGGCTCATATCTGATCATTTATATGGAGAGTGTTATTAAACAGCAGTAACATAAGATACTTGATTATCTTTCTACTGCATATAAAGTGACGATGCCACATAGTATATCTGGTTAACCCTTTTTAAAATGAACAGAATCCATACAATTGATCTGTCAGCAGAAAATAATTTTTGGAAAGCATGCCTCTTCCTGTGTGGTTGTTAGAAAGAACATGGTTGGTATAAGCAGTCATTAGTCTCAGTGGGGGGTGGGGTGAGGCGGGGGGGGAAATTCCTGTCACATTTTTGCAAAAATCTTTGCCTAAAAACCTACAGTCAGAAATCAGTCTTTGTTCATAGTAGTTCAACACTGAAAAATGAAGCAAAGTGATCTAAATCGAATTTACAAGACTGATAACCATGCAGTTGGGGGGAGAGTAGCTACTGCACAACCTGTACTCTGCCAAGGTAATTTAATTATGGATGGTTATACTCAACTATAATTTGTTAATGTGTGCTCCCTGCAAAGGGAGAATAAGTCTCACAAAGCATTGACAATTTTATCCTTTTTTACCAGGATGCTGTCAAACGAAAGGGATTTTCATTGAATTTCATAATATATGGTTGCCCAGTGGAGGGAATATCAATAAAGGGGCTAGCAGGGTCGTTTTTTTCTTGCCTTTTTATTTTTTTTATTTTTATTTTATTTTGCTACTGGAGTCTATATGTAAGAAGGTGGGGGAAAGCAATCCTCTTCTTACTGAATATCTTAAAAAATGAATAATGTTATGGTGCAGTACTTGGGAAATTGGTTTTTATAAAATATTGTAGTATTTTGTCTTTGGGACCATAATGACTTGTGTTAATTTCAACTTCTTTAAAAACAGTAATGATCAAAGATTAGATTAATATTCATTCTCTTTCCCACTCCCTACTTTTCAGAAGTTAGTCTGAGTAGAGCTGGAGGTGAATCTTGCTCACTCTTCGTCCATTTGGTCAAGACACTCTTATGAAGAGCAGATTTAGAGAGCAGCTGTAGTGAGATGAGAGGTCAGCAGAGGCACAGAGCTATGGGATATAGTGCTGGCTGTTTTTTTCCATAGTGTCTTAATGTGAACTGTTTCTAACTGTGAATTTTGTTTGTGAACAGAGATGACACTTGGAGGAGGCCCAGCTTTCTCCATGCCTGGGGTGTGGGTGGTCTGTGCCTCTGAAGTATGAGCAGCACTGATCAGTAACCCAGTCATGAAGTTCTTAAATCACTAGATGTAGTGACTTTTGAATAAACTTTTCTTGGACACACACCTCTTTATTTTTGTGCTAAATAATACAGACTATCCAGCTCTGAAGGCTGGCTAATCGGAATTACAGAATTAGGACTGTGGTAATGATCTCTGCATACTGGTACAGTTGTTCTCACTGGTGGTTTTATATCCTTGACTTAGAATTGTGCATTTTCTCAGTTGGCTGTTGCATTTCAGCATACCGTCGCAGTAAGCTGACTCAAGCCTTGAGGCTCAGTGTTGAGAAGATTGGGAAATCAATGGGTTGGTCAACATCTGGGAGCTGGAGATTCTACCTGTCATTTTCTTCTCCTCTGTGACCAGCAAACCAGAGGTTCTGTCACCTTCTCCAAATCTTGCAGACCTGTAAGTCTGTAGATCTGTATGAAAGGAAGTCTCAGTTATACTTTATGGAGCAGGTAGGGTGGATTTGAGGAGCAACAGGGATTTCCTAAAGAGAAATATATATGAAAACTTACCATAGAATCATTTTGGTTGGAAGAGACCCTTAAGATCATCAAGTCCAACTGTTAACCTGGCCACTATTTCGTGTCCCTCAGCACTACATCTACACATCTTTTAAGTATCTCCAGGGATGGCGACTTAACCACCTCTCTGGACAGCCTGTTCCAACGCTTGACAACCTTTTTGGTGAAGAAATTTTTCCGAATATCCAATCTGAACCTCCCTTTTCTTCTTGTCCTATCGCCTGATACTTGGGAGAAGAAACTGACCCCCACCTTGCTACAACTTCTTTCAGGTAGCTGTAGACAGTGATAAGGTCGCCCCCTCAGCCTCCTTTTCTCCAGGCTAAATAATCCCAGTTCCCTTTGCCAGTCCATGTAAGACATGCTCCAGAACTCTCACCAGCTTCGCTGCCCTTCTCTGTACTCACTCCAGCACCTCTATGTCTGTCTTGCAGTGAGATGTCCAAAACTGAACACAGTACTTGANTCTGAACCTCCCTTTTCTTCTTGTCCTATCGCCTGATACTTGGGAGAAGAAACTGACCCCCACCTTGCTACAACTTCTTTCAGGTAGCTGTAGACAGTGATAAGGTCTCCCCCTCAGCCTCCTTTTCTCCAGGCTAAATAATCCCAGTTCCCTTTGCCAGTCCATGTAAGACATGCTCCAGAACTCTCACCAGCTTCGCTGCCCTTCTCTGTACTCACTCCAGCACCTCTATGTCTGTCTTGCAGTGAGATGTCCAAAACTGAACACAGTACTTGAGGTGCAGCCTCGCCAGGGTTGAGCACAGAGGTACAATCACTTCCCTTGTCCTGCTGGCCACACTGTTCCTGATACAGGCCAGGATGCTATTGGCCTTCTTGGCCACCTGGGTACACTGCTGGATCATATTCAGCCAACTGTCAACCAGCAACCCTTTTCGGCTGGGCGGCTCTGCAGCCACTCCACTCTTCCCCAAGCCTGTATCACTGCATGGGGTTGTTGTGACCCAAGTGTAGGACCCAGCTCTTGGCCTTGTTGAACTTCACACCATTGTCCTTAGCCTATGAATCCAGCCTGTCCAGATCCCTCTNACAGAGGTACAATCACTTCCCTTGTCCTGCTGGCCACACTGTTCCTGATACAGGCCAGGATGCTATTGGCCTTCTTGGCCACCTGGGTACACTGCTGGCTCATATTCAGCCAACTGTCAACCAGCAACCCTTTTCGGCTGGGCGACTCTGCAGCCACTCCACTCTTCCCCAAGCCTGTATCACTGCATGGAGTTGTTGTGACCCAAGTGTAGGACCCAGCTCTTGGCCTTGTTGAACTTCACACCATTGTCCTTAGCCTATGAATCCAGCCTGTCCAGATCCCTCTGTAGAGCCTTCCTACCAGCTGGCCCCAGTACCCCAGCTCTGGGGAACACCACTTGTGGCCGCCAGCTGGATTTCACTCTATTTACCCCAACTGTCTGGGTCTGTCCATCCAGCTAGTTTTTTACCCAGCAAAACCAGGAGCAGCCAATGCAAGGGGCTGAGTATTTAATTAGCATTTCACTGAAGCACTCTCACTGTTAATGAGGAAGATCTGAGGCAACATCTACTAGGACAGGCACAGTAGGAGCCCCAGCTGTGAGGCTTCAGCTTTTTGCCCGGGCGGGTTTATTCTTCCTGAGTTCAGTGCTCTGTGGGACATGGCATGCTTTTCTCTCTGAGGTGAGGCTGGTGTTTCGTGGAGGCAGACCTTGAAGTTTTGTGGACCATCTAGAAGGAGCAGTGTCCAGCCCAGCAAGATCAGTATTAAGAAGGCTGACGTTTTATTACCTCTATTTTGAGGAGCGCTGTGCTTTGTCTCGTTCTTGTACATGATGAACCCTTACAAAGAAGTATTTTGTAGAGTCTTTTCTGTCAGGAGAGGGCAAAGGGATAGCTGTTCTGTTCTGTGTTGCGGATAACTGAAAGGGTGCAGTAAGGAAACAAATTTTCTGTGTCATCTGAACATCAGTTCAGTCCTTGAAGTTTGAATACAAAAAGTTATGATTCTTCTTCCCAGTACCTTCCTGAAAAGAGTGCATTACAGAAAAAAAGCATATGATGCATTGCATTTAGTAGTGATTTTTCTTGAGAGGGACCTGAAGGTTTTGAAGCTAAATAGTTTGTGCATGGTTTAGCACAATATAAAAAGCCCAATAACTGAAATGAGGCATAAAGCCTCATTTCATCTTCATCTTCACTATGTGCATTTCGGCACAACCTTCATAATGATGTTTTGCACTTCTGTTGCCCATACAATCAAAATATTTCATAATGCTTTGGAGACATTAAAGAACAATCATTGGTTATAAAAGCACACTTTCATTTTTTACCTACTAATATTTGCAGTAACCCAGAAGATAAGTGCTAGTGAAAGCAATTGGGTAAAGAAAGCAGCAAACTGTTATGAGTTCTGTTTTATGCACTTCACATCTTTATCTATACAATCGGTTTTACTGACTTGCTCCCACGTGAGTCTTCCAGACAGGACAAAAGGAAGGAACGGAGGAACTAAAGAAGGATGGGTAACCCTTAAGTAGACAGATGGACATGTGTGGTACATGAAATAGCTTTTAAAAAAAAAAAAAAAAAAGTTTTTTACTTAAATTTTCTCTAAGAGATGTATTTATTGTTGCCTCCATCTTGTAAATGATGGATGAGGAAACTCAGGCCCCAAACTTGTAAGGGACCTACCTGAGATGATGCAGCTGAATCACAGGCTGAGCTGGGCACAGAAGTTAATCTCTTAACAGGCTTCTGGGTTCCTGCCTTCCTCCTGTTGGCAGAGAAGGCGCTGGAAGCATGGTTGTGTTTGCAATTATGATTGCAGCGTAATTAGATTCGTTGAGTGTTTTTGATGAATTGACTACTTGACTGGATTTTTTATCAGACTTGAGGTACAAGTTGCTGCAGCTGTTCCACTGGAAACTGGCTGAAACATAGAACACGACATGGAGGGAAATGGTGTTCTTTGCGGGGGTGTGTGTGTATTTGGGAGGGCAGTGTATCTGGGGTTAAAAATCTTCCCTCTACCTAACAGTCCACAGAAGGATATCACTGTTAAGTGGACTGACCCCTGAAATACAAGTCTTAACTCATAATTGCACCTGATAATAGCAGCAACAAGTTAAGTCTCTGCTGTTGAATATTTGTTCTTAATGCATTTTATGTCACACTGAGTTCAAGTGGGCTGCTTTTTCATATTTTTTTTCGTTCTTCATTTTGTGTGTCTGTTCTACAGTGGGGTTTCGGAGCTGTGATGGAAACAAAAAAATACACTTTGGAAGCAGCGAGCCAGAAGATTTCAGAGTAGGTGAAGATGGTGTGGTCTATGCAGAGAGAAGCTTTCAACTTTCAGCAGAGCCCACAGAGTTCGTTGTGTCTGCTCAAGACAAGGAAACCCAAGAAGAATGGCAAATGAAAGTGAAGCTAACCCCTGAACCAGCCTTCACAGGGGCTTCAGAAAAGGTAAAACAAAACCTAAACACTGCCTGTAGTAACACATCTCCACAAAGAGCCTTTAAAATAGGGATTTGATCCTGTCTGTCATGTACCTCTCCATGAGGCATTTTATTAATGAACAACTAGTGCATGCAAAGCTGGAGCCTCAGGAAGAACGTTTTTATAGCCTGTTATTCTGTAGCGTTGCTAAGGCATGGAAAGACATGCCTGTTTAAATATATAGGATTAATTTATGTTTGAGCTTTTTGTTTGTATAGTTTGAGATTTATACCTGAATTTAAGTCGGACATGGTCATTTCTTTATTTTAAATTGCTTGAAAGTATTACAGTATTTATTCAAGTGGTTAAATATAACCACAAAATAAACAAATTTGTGCTTGAATGCATCAGTCACATTTATTAGATGGGAGCTGTAGATTTACAGCAGTAGTAGGAAAGCAGTTCTGGCAGGGAATATTGGCTTTGTCTTGTCCCTTCATAATCAAATTGTAGATTGTAAATTATTCATGATTCCAGCACTGCTTGGTAAGGAAGATAGTCTCCCTCTGCTGGAAGTTGCCATAGGATAAACCTTGTACTAAAGATGTACAAAAAAATCAAGCCTAGCAGTACACATATAACAATGCATTTACGCTAGGAAAACCGTATTAGGTCTACTACCTTTTTCTGTTATATTACTTGCTGCCTGCTGTTTCTTAACTTCTTTTGTATAGTGCTTAGTTTACAAACAAAGAACAAAATTCATTCGTAGATGAACATACCTGTAATAGATACACGTTAAAAATTTAAGCATAATGTCAAAACAGACAGTGTGGTTATGCAAGACATTTTTCCCAAGAACACACTGGGGACTAAAGTTGTGTAATCCTCAGTTTTTTGCTTGCTTACTTGACGATTGCTTTAAATCTTCTAAGGCATATTTTTAACAAAGTTAATGTTGTCATTTTGTCTGTAAAGGTCTATTAAAAGAGCAGATGCTTAGGTGTGCCACGGCATGCCCTGTTCTTTCCAAATATCCAGTTCAGGCATCCTTGCCATCAGCAAAATGTAGAGCAGTGGAATCTGGCCTTCAGTTGGGCATCTGTTTTTACTCTATTTGATTAGGTTTTTTTAGGAAAGTTTTTCTCTTAGAAGATTTGGAACAAGTTTTTGTTGCAGAGTCTCCACCCTTAAGCAAGCTAGCATGGCTAGATTTGTGCTGGCATCCACAGGCTGAAATAAGTGCAGATATAGAAGGGAAGCGGAAGGGAATGTTGACACCCAGCAGAGATTAATGCCCAGTGTGTAAAGTGGGTCATCTACTGCATCCATCATGGCTGACATAGGTTTAAAATAATTACAGCATTAATTCTATGGGATTTAATAGGGTCATAAATATTTGAGACATTCCTTACCAGTATGTATTAAACTTCTCTTGGAACTCAAATTATATTTTAGCACACCCAGATCTAAATTTAATGTACAGTAGCACATTACCTGAACTGAAGTTCTGGCTAATGAGAAATACATAAAGGCATACTATTAAATTCTGCAAAATATTAACTACTTTTCAGAAAGTGCAGAGTAGTTTACACAGTGATGCCACATTATACATGGTTTATAATTCCATTTCCCCTCCAACTTGAATATGGGGAAAAGAAAAGGAGTTCTTACAATTTTGCAGTGCAGTTGTAAATAATACTGGTTATTTTCATACTGCACCGTGAATGCAAATAAAACAGTTCTGTGAACACAGGAAAGACTGCCTTTCAGTCAATTATGTAATTGTACCTGAGTTATTTTATAATGTCTACTAGTAATTCTTGCTCTAACGTGCTTAATTTTATCTTGTACCTGGGAATGGACCAAAAGAAAATTGAAGACATCGTATTTCCATGGCAACAATACAAGCATAGCAGCCCTCTGAAGAGGCAGAAGAGAGACTGGGTTATTCCTCCAATCAACCTACCAGAAAATTCCAGAGGACCTTTTCCTCAGGAATTAGTTAGGGTAATAAAGTTAATAGAAATGTGGTTTTAGTGTCCCTCAGAGAGCTCTTGAAAAGATTTTGTGTGAATGATGTCTTGTTCATAGTCCAAACATTTTTCAGAGTCTTTTTGGGATTGTTTACATTGCTGCCTCTGTTCGTACTGGGCTGGGCTGCATTTACTGTTGGTTTTTTAAAGTTGTCCCTATGCTCCTGTACTGGTGCAACGTGACCTTGAATTGGGTGGTAAGGGCTGTGATAACTTCCTTAGGTGCTTAAGGAGGATCTTTGCTGGTTCAGGAGTTCTCTAGTCTTCTGCATTGGGGTTTTTTGCCTGGGGAGGGTGTGGGGGTGAGCAGGGGAGGAGTGCACCAGGAGGCAGGAGGAAATGGGATGTGATGGGGTTGAGGACACTAGTTGCTCCATAAAATCCTGCAGCACAGATGTGGCCATTGTCAGGAGCTCAGCACAGGAGAGGGCTTCCAACCACAGTACTGGCTGGTCACAATGAACTTCTATGAGGATTTGTTGGAGCTTTCCAATGTTAACCTGAGTTGATGGGATATAGTTTTGCCCTGCTTTGTTGATGTGTGGAGCTGATGATTCACCTGTTCCATGCAGATGCACTACCCTTTAACTTTTCCCTTGGAAAATTAAAAAAAAATAATTCAGACTTTAAATAAAACCGGTGAGTTTCTAAAAGGCTACTGCCAGTAGTAGAACAGAATCTGCAGCTTTGGTCTGGGAAGATATAGAAGGAAGAGGGAAACACCAGACTTGATTTCTTACGTAGTTTCATGATAGTATGTTTTCTCTAGGATTTAAATGGTTTAATACAATTTATCCTATTATAAGAAATAAGCAGGGATCGTTTTGTGTTCCTGAAAATTCATTGACCAGGTTTCTGACAGAGGGCAGCTGAAAATTTCAAACTTTATACTAACCTTATACCATTTCTAGAATAATTATTTTTACAAGTTTAGCTTCAAGATGAGGGGTGGGGGGAGGGGGGACACAGTCCCATCCACTGGTTGTTTAGAGGTGATGTAAATGTTATCTTTTTTGACCTGTAGATTAGATCTGATCGTGATAAAAGCCTCTCGCTACGGTACAGTGTGACTGGCCCAGGAGCTGACCAACCTCCAACAGGCATCTTCATCATCAACCCCATCTCAGGACAGCTCTCTGTGACAAAGCCTTTAGACCGGGAGCAGATTGCTTCTTTTCATGTAAGAGTTTAATTTACCATAAATCAGATTATCAAATTGAAGATTAACATCTGCTTCAAACATGACTTGAGCAGCCGCCATTTAGTATTCTATGAGATATGATTTTGAAGAGTTTGTAGCAGATTTGTATTTATTGTACTTAGGCTAACCCTTACTATGATTAAGCAGCTTAAATACATTCATATATGTAAACAGTGATTAAATGTATTTAGATAAAGTAATTTTGAAAGATTGAAATATGGATACTGTATCTTATAATTGAAATACAGACCATTGATCACAGTCTCCACTGTATTGTGTATTTTTCAAAAGTTTACTTTTAATTCAGCAACTTAAATTAGGATGTGACTGCAATTAGAATTGCAGCAGCTGTGATTTGAGAAATGGATGGGAAGAATAACCTACCAATTTTCATTTTCATGGGCAAAACTAAGCATTTTAATGGAATTGTAAATTAGGTCTGTCAGCTTATGAAAATGATATTCTTTGCTCTAAAGAAATTGACAAAGTATACCACGGATTCCAGTATTAGTGGAAAAGAAAGGTTTGAAGAAAGCAGGGAGAGCAGGCTGTGACCTAAAGTTGTCTCTGCTGTTGAGACACCACGCTGAAATCTTAACAGAAGTCACTCAGCTCCTAGAGGGAGTTTCCAGCACGTTGTGGATTAAAACCACTCCTTGACTCACGCTCCAGGAAGCCCTTTGAGTGGTGCCTCCGAACAGAGGAGGCAGCAGGAGGCATCTGGGGGGAGGCAGGGAGCAATGTCTCTCACAAAAGCACAACAGCTCTGGCATCTATAAGATTTTTTTACTGAGAATTTGGCATTGGCAGTTCAAGTTTTACTGACTTAAGAATTTAAATTTGATGAGTCATTACCAGAGTGGTGAGTTAGTAATGGCCTCTTGCTCCTTTCTGTTCGGTTTGTAGCCAAAAGATACATGTGGTGTGTGTACACAGACACACATATACATACATAAAAATAAATAAAATGGACATCAGCAGAATTAACAACAGGAGAAAGTTGCTCTTTTGCCTAGCAATTGTTTGACCTGGATACATAGGTTCAAATTTTCAGAAAGTACTGTGTTCCCTGGTTTTTTTATGACTGTCCAATTTAGGATGTTTTAGGTAAACCTGGCTGTCAAAGGTAGTTCCTTAGTTCTTCTTGACAATCAGGGCATTAAATCTAAGTGTCTCAGTGTCTTTGAAACTTACTCCATAAACTTTAGCTTAATTTTAGCCTGGAATTTCAGTGTGTTTACTAGCAGTGATTTATCACAAACTGTACCTTGGTGATGCAGGTAACACAAATCTGATCTGTATGCTTCTCCTATGCGTTCATGTCTGTGCAATATCCATAGTATCAGTAAACAATTTTAGAAAGTGATGCAAGTGTTCATGCCTTGTGGATTATTAAGAAATTGCGATCTGTTTGATATAAATCTGCATATTTCTAGAGTCTGATCTCTCATGGTCATTACTGAAAACAGATTTCTATATGACAATAGGCTGGTGTTAATTTCAATTACATGATTCAAAATAATTTTCAGCAAATCAAATAAATAAATCTGCAGCTTAGAATAGTTTAGGAGACTGAACAGCAGTTCCATGAGCAACCTGAAAACTCAAATGATCGGTATGAGGGATCAGTGGAAGATAACAAAATACATTGAACTAAGAAAGTCTGGCCTGAATCTTCCTACCAACATTATTTTATCTATTTGTGCCTGTATGTTGTGCAAATTGTAATACTTTTCATGATTTTTGTAGCTGAGAGCGCATGCAGTGGATGTAAATGGAAACCAGGTGGAAAATCCTATTGACATTGTTATTAATGTCATTGATATGAACGACAATAGACCTGAATTCTTACACCAGGTTTGGAATGGGACAGTCCCTGAAGGATCAAAGCCAGGTAATACATGGGCTTTCAAAGTCTTTGCAGTAACATAGTGAAGGTGATGAAGGGAGTGCCTTCAGACCTTGTAACACTTCCAAAGGTGTCTTATTAGTGCAATGAGCAAAATCTCAGATATACTGTCTTATTATTTCACCTAATTTTTAATTCGCTTTTTAGTATGCTAGGATTAATTTCCGAAAGAAAAAAATATTATGTACATAAACTAAAACAGAGAAGTCTTTAAGAGTATGACTTTTAGGTTCCAGTTTTGGAAAATCCTATTTATAGTGTCACAGTTCTTACGGTTATGTTCATGATAGCCATTGACGTTCATTTAGTTGACAGCTCAGGGTATAAGAGAGTTCTGAAATGCCAGCAGATCTAGTTCTAGTTCTGAATCTCAGAGGCTTTGGAAATACTGGGATTTGAAATCAAACGGTTTCATTTGAATTCTCAAGAAAACCCTAAATGTTGTTCACATCCCATTAAAATTCTGATCGTCTCAGACTAAAGTTTGCGCTATGGCTGAAACCACCTCCTTAATTTATCAGTAGTGCAAAATAAATATTTTTAGAAAGGCTAGCACAAGCAGTGTTTCTTCTCACTTCACAGTGTTGACTTGGCATTTGAGATGAAAGGAGTATGCATCTCAAAGACCTTTAAAAGAGTTTTATTTACCTTGATTTTCAATCACTATCAGTATGTGTAGCAATTCTGAAAATTAAGTCTATTTCCTTTGGCCCAATTAATAACATTTTTATTTAAACGTGAGGATCTCTGTTGTTACAGAAATGTTATTTGTGGCAGAATTGTAGGATTTCATTGTTTATAGAGCTTCTTGAGTTCTAAGCAAATCTGATATTTTATAAACACAAAGTATTTTTATCTTCTCTTATGTATTTTAATTACTCTGTTGGTGAGTCTTGGGTTTAACCGGTTTGTTTTAAGTAACTGAAGGAATGTGCAGAGTTTACCAAAAGAAATACATGCTTTGACCACTGCTTGTAAGTGATCTTGTGTAATCTGAGTAAACTGTTTATATAACATCAATTATTTATCTTGCTGCTAGGAACCTACGTGATGACTGTTACTGCCATCGATGCTGATGATCCCAATGCACAAAATGGGATGCTGAGATACAGAATCTTGTCACAGGCTCCAAGCAGCCCCTCTCCAAACATGTTTACTATCAACAACGAGACTGGGGACATTATAACCGTAGCAGCTGGGCTTGACAGAGAGGTACTCCCATAGGCTGGGTTGTGCTTAATACTATGAAGCAACATGTTTTTTGCTAGTATCTTACAAATACTTCACTCCCTCCCTGAGTGGTCTGAGCTTTCTACCTGGAAAAAAATTGCCCCTGCATGTTCTGTATATATCACTTTCAGTTCTGTGGGATTGTGGAAAGGGTCTTGTCTCAAAAGCCTGTTTGCTTTTAAGGAAGAGGTGCACGCAGGAGCAATGCAGATAGTGTCCTCAGGTTCTCAACCTGGCTGCTGAGACAGGAGATGCTTCTCAGCTCCAATACTTTCCTCTTGCTGAGCTCCATAGGCAAAGATGAAAAATGGAATTGACTCTTAAGTTTTTATTTTGGAAGCTCCAGGAGAGCTTCTGTGATTCTGTTCTTCCTGTCTCCTCTTCCTTGCTCTTCGCAGAGAGGTGGTAAATATTTGAAATCTTCTGAATTCTGTGTTGCTGAAAATGCAGTAATTCACTCGTCTGAGTTTTACTCATTAAAACAAACCAGGAAAAATATCACTGATTTTAAAATTTGAAAGGCACATTTCTAAGAAATAAATACTAGTCAGTATTAGAAGTTGCATAGAGGCTTGTCTCAAGACCTTGACACACATTTAAAAACTTTAAAAAAAAAAAATTAAAACAATCTCTGTCAGTAATTCCCTGCTACGTGCTGGGCAAGTCCCGTTGTGTCTAGACGCTTCTTCACTTTCCCCACCACCAGAGAAGGAGGATGCCAGATCCTCTGCCCTGGGTCACCCATCATTGAGGTGGGAATAAAAATATTTCCCTCTCAACTCCAGATCTGTCACATGGACTAACTGTGCTTTTGAACCACTCGAAAACTTCAGAAGAGATAAGCATTATTTTATAAACAAACTATAAAATCCAAACAAATCTTATTCCAACGTGTTTTTTTCAACTTCTGTTTTACTAACCTCACTTTAGCTCATTAAATCTGGAGGTTTTTTAAGCTGGATTTGCTGTTCAGTTTTTTAGCTGTTTGCTTATACTTATTTGAAAAGGAGAACAAAAGTACTTTCTGATGCACTTCAGTCTGAAAGAGCCGATCAGTAGATTTGGAAAGCTAAACAGACTTAGATATTGTAATTAAGTTTTACATTTTTATTAACATCCATTCTGTTTAAGTTGGTTTTGAATAGGGTGGATATGAGCAGAGGAAAACCCTGAACTTTGCTGGGTTGCCCTACTAAATTAAGAGAATGATGGGCAGCTTTGCCCTTGTTTTTAAAATCCCCTGGTCATCTTTGACAGGTGAACTTTCAGAAGGACATAGCAATAACTCTGAGTTTTATTAGTTAGTGACTAGCTGTACTGGAGTAATGTAACTCAGAAGAAACCAGCTGTCTGTGGCACTTAGGCCCTCACATTAACAGTTGGAAAAGCCTTGTCATTTGCCATCAGTTTTCCTGATGGATCACTGTGCTGATACCCAAATGAGTATTTATAAACATTTCTTGCACATATTGAATATTAATGATTAATGTTAAATCATTCAAATATTAAATTAGACTAATATGAGATAAAATGGTTTCCTTCCCAAGCCATTGCTCTGCTTCCCTCATTTCCTGAGTCATTTCATGGACGTCAATTAAATTAAAACGACCAGCAGCCTAGAAAGCCAGATCTGAGTTGAGCAGGTCTTCTGACAGTGGACTGTGGGGTGCCTTCTTACACAAGTTTCCTAGTTGCCTGGGAACCTCAGCTGAGCTACCCACTTCTGCCCTCCTGCCCTTTTCTCCAAGTCCTGACTCTCTAAAGCTCTGATTAGGCTCCTAAAATACTAGACACAGTTTTAAGTACTTAAATTATGTCACCCGTTATTTATGGGAACATAAGGGTCGTAGTCATTAAAAAAGAAAAAAAGAAAAAATAAAGAAGTGGTTCATCTGATTGAGGATAGCGTACCTCATCTGCTAGTATTTTAAGTTCACATGCACAGTGCATTATCTCTGCTAATATGCACGAGAGGAGAGTTGCTTATGTAGAGGACTCAGCTAAAGGCAGAAGTCTTTCACTTGCTGTCCCAGATGATGCTCTTTCATGAGATCCAGCTGTTCTTATTTATTCCCCTGTTGCTGTGGAATTCACTTCAGCATTAAAACATCTGCCATACTGCTGGAGGTGCCGAAGAAGTCAGGCAGGGTACTTAAATTTACACGCTGACATTCCTGCCTCACGTGAGGTTAATTCAGTGAAGTGCTCTTTTTATTTGGCCTGTGTTGAAGTGGAAAGATGTGACCTGATGAGGTCTGCGTTCTTTCTTGAAGCTGCCCGTTCGTTTTCAGATGTGTCGCTGCGAAATCTCCATGCAGGCTGCCGACACACGCTCCACGGCTCACTCCTGGCTCCTTCTCAACCTGCAGTTAAAAGAGGAGCCACCTCCCCCAGTCCCCCCATGCTTGGAAAGTTGGGCTCTAGTTGATTTCTGAAATTTCATTCCCAGCAGCTGATCTTGTGTGTGTGAGTGCTGGGAGGGGGTAACAAACAAAAAACACATACATGCTGTCTTTTGGGGCACTTTTGAGGGCAGTTTCTAGTGTGCTGTTTCTGTTGGAAATAAATAAGAAGATTGTATGGGAGTGGAGTCTCTGTGTAATAATAATGGAGTTTCCTTAATGAAATTTGCTTCTTGGGATCAATGTGTTAAGACCCAGATGAATCAGAAGCACCTGCTGTTTCAATAACGTAGAATCATCTGGCTGCAAGATTTGCTTGAATACTGCTCTAGATTTTATTGCTTCGCAATCAGTAAAGTATATAAATTTTTTTTTCCTGGATGAGAGTGGTAAAAGTAATTCTTTGATTCCCTTGTGACTGCTTCTCTTGTTGATGTCGTGCAATAAACCTTTGGATGTTTATTGAAGCCTTTTGAAGGTCACTTTGCAAGTATAGTTTCCAAGCCAGAATTTGTATATACATACTTATGCATTATTAAACATATATATTGCATTTCTGTAGAAATAATATTAGTCTAGCTTTCTTAAAGAACTCTGGGGTGCGTATGCAGTAATACACATTTGAAGTGTGTTGTAAGCATTCCTTTGTGAAAGAGGACAGGATCATAAATTATCTTGAGTGGGAGATAAAGTTTCATACAGCTTATTTTAAAAATTTATTTTATTCAGTGGCTCATATTTGCTGCTTGGAGCCTCCGTAACTTTAAATCTCTAATGTCTGTTGTAGTGTCTGGCAAAAATTTGGAAGACAGTTAGACATTATCAGTGGAATTGTCCTCGCCTATTTTTTGTATGGATATCCATAGTCCCTTTTTGTAGACAGTTTCCATGAGAAGTCATCTGTCATACGTCCCAGTCGTTAAGTAGTAAGAGAAGATAAGGTACCGAGTGGAAAAACCTGCTTTTCTTCAAGTATTTTTATTTTGCCAGCAGGTTTTTTGCCAGTGTTAGTAAGCCATTCATTTCAAAGTAATAGCAGCTTCTCATGTTTGTGTTTTCTTTTGGAAAGAACTGAATGCTAACACCTAGCTATCTCCGAGCTGGGAAATGCCAGATTTGAAACTTAACTGGCACAGGAAAAAGCATGCACAATATTTGCATTTCACGGTAGAAACCGTCACTGAGTTAAAATCAACTTCTCAGCAACTCTACACAAAAACCATCTTTCTAGTTGGTGGTTTGGGTTTTTTTGTTTTGTTTTGTTTTCCTTAATACAATCTTGTCAACTTTGTTTTAAACAGCGAGCCTGTTTGTGGTCACATCTCTTCTGTTGGGCATTCCTTGTGCTGGGGGGGGAGCCCTGGCCCTGACCCAGCCCTGGTGGGAGAGTGGAGCCGCTGCTGCTGGCTCACAGGGAGGAGGAGGAAGAGGAGGAGGAGGAGACGGCCATCTTCCGCCAGGGTGTTCAACATTTGTGGAAACAGCCCGTGCAGTTGCTCCCTCCCCCTTTCTGCCGGTGCCCTTACTCGTCTCCTTAGCCTTGACACCTCCGGTTTCCATAGCGATCGCAAGAAGTTGTGAGAGCGGTTTTATGCTTGGGCTCAGCTGAAACAAAACCTTGGCAGTTGTGGCCGTTTGGCCAACAAACCTGCCTTGGCGCAGCTCTCTTAAATGCTTTTGAGGACTGAGCCTGTTTTAGTATAAACTGCACTCTTGCACTTTTCCCCACTGGAAAAGCATTTTTAAATCTGGGAGGGTAGCATTAACCCCATAAAGTGGTTTTTGCTTTTGAGAGTAGGGAGCAGGTGGTCTGTTTTCATCTTGGTGATATTTGAAGGAAACCAAGCAGTAGTTCAGTACAGCGAGGTGCAACCTTGTGCTGTGTTCCTGTGGTGCAAGCTTTTCTCCTGTCATTTCGGGTGATGCTAACTAGGATAAACAGTGTGATAGGCTCCGTTGCTTAGCCAGGTGCAACTTTGGAAATGCCTGCTGTCCTAAGGTAATGTTAATTTTGTCTGAAACTTATGTTGGTGTCATTTTGTGTTTTAGAAAGTACAACAATATACATTAATAATTCAAGCTACGGACATGGAAGGAAACCCAACATATGGTCTTTCAAACACAGCAACTGCTGTCATCACTGTGACAGATGTCAACGACAATCCTCCAGAGTTCACCGCCATGACTGTAAGTACAGGGTGGGAGTAACTGAAAGATGTGCATATTTATAACCATTCCTCGGTTTTCTCATTATATTCACAGACAGTAAATATTTATTACTTCCTAAATAGTGTACTGACATGCAGAACTGAAGTACATCCAGATTATATATCCCTTAGATATGGTACTCGGCTTAGGCCAACAGGCAAAAGCTGACAAGGTAATCAAACCATCAGTTTTCTGGGTGGCCTCAGGTAAACCTCGTTAGCTAAATTGTCAGAGCTCCAGCGAAGAGAGATGTGCTCCCTAACATTGATGAATGCTTAGTACGGTCTGGCTCTTGTGTGCCTCTGTAACCAAGGTAAAATGTTTGCTTGGTTTTTTTGCAGTTCTACGGGGAGGTGCCAGAAAACAGGGTGGATGTGATCGTAGCGAATCTGACGGTAACGGATAAAGATCAGCCCCACACGCCTGCCTGGAATGCGATGTACCGAATGACCGGAGGAGACCCGACAGGGCGATTCACCATCCTGACTGATCCCAACAGCAACGATGGGCTGGTGACAGTTGTGAAGGTAAAAGATACTTGCGCTTCAGAGAGTTAAGCAGAGGTGGAAGAAGTGGGAGAACACTGGAGGGGGGAATATGTGAACTCCTGAAGCCAGCACAAGTCTGGAAAGTAAAATGGATGGGCACTGTCTGTCTTGTAGAAGTAAGCCATCCATCTCTTGGAGCATTTGCTTGCTTATTCTATCAGCAGTATTCCAACCGATCAGTTTTAAAAAATGAGATGAGGTTGTTCAAAATGACAGATTTTGAAGCTCTGTTTGCCAAAAGATAGGAATTAGTCTGTGAAAAAAGTACTTGCTTAGTAATAGCAACCCCCCCCATGGCAGGGGGGTTGGAACTTGATGATCTTTAAGGTCCCTTCCAACTCTAACCATTGTATGATTCTGTGATTTGTTGCCAGTGTAGAGGAACAGCTTCCTACCTCCTGGCCTCCATTAGTAGTCACACTTGTTATCTGTGGGTTTTATGTCAACACGTGCCCATTAAACGAACAGATATAGGCAGAGAGACGAAAAAGTGATAGGTGGGAGGCTATTTCTACAAGAGGCTTTAAAGTCTGGCTATTTTTAAAACCTCGCTTAATTACCTTTTATGGAATAACCTGTCTATCTTCATTCTCTAGCCAACCCAGCTCTGTGTTGAGGGGTGACTTATTTCAAGTGATAATAACAATGTGATTCTATAATTAAACCTGCCAGGCAGTAGCCACCTTTCCTCACAGCCCTCTGATAAGTGTCTCATCTCTGAGTTGGCCTGTCTGGTTTTGGCTGATCCACTTATGAAGTCAAGTGTGAGATGCCAGTGTTCCCATTTAGAAATTAAAATATTTGCTCTCCCCCCTCTGCTTTTTTTTTAATCTTCTCAGTATCTAGGTGAGAAAAAGATACTATTTTTGTACAGCTGTAGTGGTAATTCATGCTAGAATTATTTTTTTTTAAGAACTGTCTCTGTTTTATAACTGGACTTCCCCAGAGGTACCAATTGTCATATTGCAGTCTTCCAGCAAGAATTATGTCTGTGCTTTGCAATTAGGCACAAAAGCATCTTTTTCAGATTTAGGAGCGGTATCAAACTAGAGCCATCTGGAAAAGCAAATTTAAAACATGCACAGATTAAACTAAAATATTATAAAGAGATGTAAGCCTAAGATTCCAGATTTCTAACCTGTTTGATGTAGCTTTGCTCACTTACAAATTTATTTTTGACAAATTCTATCCCCTCTACTGCCTGAGTATCTCAGTGCTTGGCTACATCTGACCAAGTTTAACAGCAGGATAGCAACATGTGGGAGCCTCACTGGAAAAGGAACT
The DNA here is from genome assembly GCA_013400375.1 of Thinocorus orbignyianus. Taxonomy (NCBI): domain Eukaryota; kingdom Metazoa; phylum Chordata; class Aves; order Ciconiiformes; family Thinocoridae; genus Thinocorus; species Thinocorus orbignyianus. Next base: position 459,823 of record VXBW01008331.1, read on the forward strand.
TACTGCTACATACAGAAGGGGATGATGGGCCTGTTCAGAAGTGGGCTGGCTATACCATCTGAAATCCAAGGCTCTTAAACAGCGTAGGAAAACCAGCCTGAGGTGGTAAAAGCAGTTCTGCAGTCCAACCAGCTGCATTCCTTTAAGCACCCAGACGTGTGTAGACTTGGAAGCTTCCCTGCAGTTTTTATTGGCAGTGCAATTAGTTGGTCTGTCAACCTGTAATGAAGATTGGATTGTCTCTTGTCACTGACTTCATACTGTTACCTGCCAACTGGCCCTGTAAGGTACAGGGTTCCTTCAAGTCTAGAATCAGTGCAAGTTGTACAGTTCATATTACTTAAGGCGATTCAGGTCTCGGGGAATGCTTCACCCCTGTGCCACACAGCAGAGGAACTCTAGCCTCAGATTGGTTTTACTCCTCCTTAAATTGGACCTCTGGCTCAGTGAGGAAAGACCCAAACTGAAGCTTGTCTGGGCTGTGAAGATGGGAGCCTTAAGTATAGCAGCAGTGGGATTAGTGGGTGTTACTGTCTTTCTAGTGAAACCTTATGGGCGTGAGAATCCCTGATCTATGGGACTGGGTTACGGTCATGATCTTGTTTGAAGGAAACCTTCGTCACAACAGAGAGAGATGGGTTTCTCTCTCCAGGGTTGCTCCTCAGGAGACACATGTGCTCACAGGAGTGCCTGGCACAAATCTGGAATTTTCTCTATCATTTTCTGGTTAAACTGCTTGTTTCCTGAGTTACCACTAGTGGCAGTACCAGAGTAGGTTAAACTGAAGAATGACAAGGTTTCTAGCTGTTCTGAACTGCTGCTGCTGCCAAACGAAACCCCAACCCAATCTGGTGTTGAGATGTTACATTGATTCTGTTCTCCTTAGGCTCTGTGCTCATTTTTGAGAAAAGCAGTAATAGTAATATTTAACAAATGTACTTTGAAGTAAAAATGTTATTGTATGCCCCTCACTGTTGTAAGTAAATGTCAACACTTTCTGCTCTTTGCTTTTCCCAGCCAATTGACTTCGAGACCAACAGGATGTTCGTACTTACTGTAGCTGCGGAAAATCAAGTGCCTTTGGCTAAGGGGATTCAGCATCCTCCCCAGTCAACAGCAACCGTGTCCATTACGGTCATTGATGTGAACGAGAGCCCATATTTTGTTCCAAACCCTAAGCTTGTACGTCAAGAAGAAGGGCTACTTGCTGGTAGCATGTTGACGACTTTCACGGCTCAAGACCCAGATCGTTACATGCAGCAAACCTCTCTAAGGTCTATATAAACATTTTGCACTTAATAATTGGAATGCAATATCTGTGTTCTAAAGAGGGTGGGGAACAAGGAGATTGCTTATGAAATTACTGCATTTATCATTGCATGCAGCTATACCTGTACCTCCTGTAGCTTTTGTGCAGCTTTCTGTGAAGGGATTTCTGGCTGTAGAGAAGGTGACCTGATCAGCATTGGTAAATCTGTAAACTGAGTCATCTTCAGTGTTGGGTTCCTTTTTATCACAGCAGAATGAAGTTATGCATCTATATACACAGCTTTCCAGCAAATTCAGTCAGAGCAGGCACGTGCTTGTGTGAAATCAGATGATTTGCAATCTAAATTAACCGATAATTTTGATATGGCAGCAGACCACATCAAATTGTTGACCAAATCTGAAGGATTTTCTTCTCATTTATTCTCCATCAATGCAAAGAGGCTGGGCACTTGATTCTGAATGTAGGACTGTTTTTAATAAGTGTTTTCAAGAATTTTACCAACAAGACTTAATAAATGGAAATTTGTGAAATATTGTCTCAGAAATCCAAAAATGTGTTCAGAATACCAATTAAAATACTAATGTTGTCTTTGTTGTCAATGTTTATGTTGGCAGATAAATAACACATACTGTGCTCAAATACACAGGTACTCAAAACTCTCAGATCCTGCAAACTGGCTGAAAATTGACCCTATTAATGGACAGATAACTACTACAGCTGTTTTGGACAGAGAGTCAATATATGTGCAAAACAATATGTATAATGCAACATTTCTTGCTTCTGATAATGGTATGTATCAATATTATGTATTTTTTCAAAAAGCTTTCTCCTGTCTGGTTGACTTGCATTCAAAAGAAGATATGCTTAGAAAACACCCATTCCAAAGTCTGTGTTAGTGTCTGACTCTGCATATTTCCCAGCTACTCAGGAAACAGGCTGAAAATGAGTTCTGTGAGTTTGGAGAAGGGCACTGGCTTAGTTATGTTAGTCAAATTTACAGAAAACGGAAAAAACCTGTACAGGGAGCACAGCAGACTGAGTAAATGCACAGCATGAGTGGACTTTATGGGGAGTAGCGTACTGGGGGAGGGAATATTGTGTTCTTTCCCATTCAGGCTGCAGCAATGCAGAGGAAAATTAAAAATGTGTCCTTCCATTGTCAGTTTGTTAATGACAGTTAACAGACTCTGCTCAGAAATGAGTCCTTTGAATTCAGCTGTTCATAGTTAATACTAGAAAGATGAGCAAGTGCAGCTATGAATATTCTTGCATTAGAGGGGAAAACTGAACCACTGGGGCTATTTATCATGGAGAGAAGACAAATGGTAAAATTTTGCAAACTGTTGTGGTTTCAGCCAGATTGACAGATGGTGCTTCCTGCCCCCAAAAAAGAAAGGAGAGGAAGAGATAAGGAGATTTAGGAGTTTAGAATTAACTAAACTACTTTAATGAAGTATTAATGCTAAAATTAAAGTAAGAAGAAAATAATGAAATAGATACGGTATATACAAAACCGTATCAAGCGCCCAGGATGATGATCACATCACCAGCAGGCATCAGGAGAAACCCCAGACTGGAGTTGGTGATTGACAGGAGGTGGAATCAGGAACGCTCAGATCAGGGTCAGATGCAGGCGAACAGACAGGGTCCCCTTTGGACGTCAACCATCGAAGAAAGAGAGTTGACCCTTTGACTGCAGGACAAACTGATAGAGTATAAAAAGACTAGATGAACTATTTCTATCCTTTTGGCTCTGTTTTGGAGAAAAATTAAATGGAACTGGAAGATTATGGGGTGTAGGGTTGGAATGAGAACTATTGGTAATTATACGGAGAAATTCAGTGCCACACGTTTACATAAATGTGTGACTTCAGCAAGGTTTACAGAAGCATCACACATTCTGTATGGATAGCAAGAATGTCTAGAAGCAATGTGGTGGAAGTCAGTATGAGAAAGAGTTTAAATAGTACACTTGTGGTAAAGGGTGGCGGTTAGTCTTAAAAGTCACAAAATAATTTCTCCAGAGGATAAACTACCCAAATTGTTCACCTTTTTCTTTGAAGCATTTGCTGTGGACTGTCTCTGGAGAGGAACTAGCTGTCTGGTCAGTAATGTGGTTGAGTCCCTCATCTGCAGTTACTTGCTCAATTTTGCCGAGGAGGGCAGTTTTTTCTGAGGACAGGCTACAGAAGAATTTGTATGTTACCAGGAGCAGTGACAGTGTTAGATTAGCTTAGTAAAGACAGAATACCAAAACTGAGGTGATAACATGGTAATAGAAGAACAGTGTTGGTCTGGCTTCATTTAAATGACTTTCCAGTTGGAAACGGGCTCAGTACCATTTTCTTTTCTTTAAGGAATTCCCCCGATGAGCGGAACTGGCACGCTTCAGATATACCTGCTGGACATCAATGATAATGCCCCCCAAGTGAATCCCAAAGAAGCCACGACTTGTGAAACGCTGCAGCCTAACACCATTAACATCACTGCTGTGGACCCTGACATAGATCCGAATGCAGGCCCCTTCGCCTTTGAGCTGCCTGACACACCTGCCAGTATTAAGAGGAATTGGACCATTGTTCGAATTAGTGGTAATTAACATTACAGAAATGTTAATCATTTTAAAGAAACTGTTGCATATGGTTTTCTGTATTTTACTTCAGTGCTACTTTGCAAGAATTTGGTTAATATGAATAGGAAAGAACTTCGATGTAATTTCCCCAAAGAACAAGGCATGTTAAGAAAGAAAAGATGTTCACAGTACGAAAGAAGCATGTTACCCTGAGTGCCGATTAGTGAGTTGGCCAATAAGTTAACATAGAGTTCAAAGATGAACCATTTTTGCTAATACTGTTTTAAACCCTGTCCTGATTTGAGTACATTACTTTTTAAAAAGTGCCTTGTTTTCATACACAGGTGATCACGCCCAGCTGTCCTTAAGGATCAGGTTTCTGGAGGCTGGTATCTATGATGTGCCCATAGTAATTACAGATTCTGGAAATCCACATGCATCTAGCACTTCTGTGCTGAAAGTGAAAGTTTGCCAATGTGACATAAATGGAGACTGCACTGACGTTGACAGGATCGTTGGTGCGGGGCTGGGCACTGGTGCCATCATTGCAATCCTGCTTTGTATCATCATCTTGCTCAGTGAGTAGATATATCTCTTCATCCTAACTCCTCTATTCTTGTTTTGTAAGTGCCATCTTATGTTTTAGTTCCCTGTACCTTGACAGAGACAGGGGAGTGATGAGAGACTGAAGTCCAAGAATTGTTGCTGCTTAATTTAATGTCTTGAACAAGTATGAAAACTTTCTGACAGTGAAGGAGTCTGTGAGATAGATCATAACTAGCACTTGCCTGGTAGTCAAGCCCCACAGTGAATTTCTGAAAGAGACTTTCCACTTGTGCCCACGGGCACTCATTATGATAGATCAGTGAGTGACCAGGCTGAAGATGTGATTATCCCCCAGACATCTAGTCTTTCTTGTGCTGCTGGTACTGTGTGATTTGATGCCACCCACAGTTGGTAACAGTGGCTTTTAGGAGTGCTTCCATGATACCACTGTGGTGCTTCGGATATAAGTAGGCTATTTGATGATTTTGGAAAGTAGTCCATGGCAGCCTTTCATACAAGGCTTGACAAGTAGGCAGCCACACAAGAACAGAGATGCTTGTGTTTAAATACTACCTAAAGCTGTGCTAGTATTTTGGTTTTGTATCAAGTGTATTCAATAAGCAGAATGACTAAACATCACGACTAAGTGTCTGTCCAGTATAGTAAATTAGGTGTCAGCTCTCCTCTGCATTATAGGTAACTGATTTCTGGTTGTGGTGGAACACAAGAAAGGGATTAACCTATTCAGAGTATACTGTGCACCAGTCCAGAACATAGAAAATGATGGAAAGGAGTAATTTTTTTAAAAAAACAGAAGATTTTTAAAGTATTTGAGGCTGGCTAAGCCTGTGGCTGTACACAGGTGCAGTACAATTACTTTCCTGATACAAGATACTCTTAAAATGTTAGGTATTGAATTAACAGAGCCTTACTGAAACTATCAAATAATTTAAGATAGTTTTCATATACTGACATTCTGCAAAGAAAGGCTGGAAGAGTTGGGGTTGTTCAGCCTCAAGAAGAGAGCGCTCCAGAGAGACCTTATAGAGGCTTTCCAGTACTTAAGGTGGTCCCACAGGAGAGATGGGGAAGGATTCTTTATCAAGGACAGCATAGTGACAGGACGAGGAGTAGTAGTTTTAAGCTGCAAGAGGGTAGATTTAGATTAGATATTAGGAAGAAATTCTTTCCTGTGAGGGTGGTGAGGCGCTGGAACAGGTTGCCCAGAGAAGCTGTGGCTGCCCCATCCCTGGAAGTGTTCAGGCCAGGCTGGATGGGGCTTTGTGCAATCTGGTGTAGTGGGAGATGTCCCTGCCCATGGCAGGGGGGTTGGAAGTCAGGGATCCTTAAGGTCCCTTCCAACCTGAGCCATTCTGTGATTCTAGATACTTTGGAGTTTCTTTCCATGAGGATGGTTGTAATTGGAAACATGCCTATTGTATTAGAAATTCGTTTACTCACATGTATTCTGTTTTGTTTCTCATTCAGTTTTGTGTAACAGCTATAGCTTGTAAACAAGCAGGTTAACATATAACTTGAATTTGTTGAGATTGAAGATTAAAAATACATAGCCCTAAATGCTCCTGCATTTTCCTTAACCTTGATTATTCTTGCTTCTAAACATAAATCTAAACCCTGGCAACAATATGGTCTGTTCTCATGGACTGCTGAGCCGTATGTCAAATCAGCCTAAGCTTGGTGATATTCAAACATCAGAATTATTTCAGCTGTATGAATAAATATATATGCTTGGGACATAGCACAAAAAATATAAAAAATATAATTTTTTCGAATTCTTGCCACTACTGGAGAGATTCCCTTCTGAATCCAGTGTTTTATGAAGCTTGGTCTTTCTTTATTCTTTTCATGACAAGTGTATTTTGCAGATGTGGAATGGATTTGTGACTTACGACCTTGAAAATGTGATTGATTTCCAAATCAAATTGCCTTTGGTAGCCTGAGTGTAAACATCTCTTGCTTAAGCTGCCTTCTATAACTTTTTTTTTTTTTTTTGTTTTGTGGGTTTTTTTTTTGGTTTGTGGGATTTTTTGTTTGTTTGTGTTGCTTTAAATCTTGATATTAAATTTGTATAATTTTCTGTGGATGCGCATCAGAATTAAGATGTGATTTTGTGTCTTCCCTTTTTCACCATCTAGTTTTAGTTTTAATGTTTGTGGTATGGATGAAACGCCGTGATAAAGAGCGTCAGGCAAAGCAGCTCTTGATTGATCCAGAAGATGATGTGAGGGACAACATTCTGAAATACGATGAAGAAGGTGGTGGAGAAGAAGATCAGGTGAGAAGCGGTTAAAGGTTTTCACATGTAGTTTTGTGTTTCACTCTGCACTTTGTCTATGTTGTTTCCATTGGTACAGTATGATAGGTAGCTAATTTTTGCATTAATCGCTGAAGGCAGCAAGTGATATTTTAAAAACCTGAAATAAACCTTGCTTTCTTATGTTATTTTTTTTTGCAGTTCCAGAGATAGCAGTTGTTTGTATTTTGTATTAGATGTAAAATCAGTGTCTTGTCCACTTAGATTCACAGCATTCTGACCATGTTTCAACTAAGATTGTTACATTTAAATGAAAATTAGCATCCACTTTCGTGGCAGTCTTTAAACATTCTTCACTTCCTTGTCTGAGATCCTGTTGTACGGAATCACTAGTTCAGAGTGGCTAATACAGTCTAATGCAAATATGATCATTTTATTGGTGGGTGAATGCCTCTCTAGATGAACAGTCATGTTGGCTATTGACAGATCGGTCACTACTGGAATTTAAGCTTGGAAAGTATTCATGTTTCAAGTAGCTGTCAGGGCACATCTGTGTTTATTCAAATACCTTTCCAGGCAGGTGCCATATGCATTTACTCTCACGTCACCTCTGGTTGAACCACTGCTGATATGTCTGAGGATTAGGAGTGATATGTATATATGCCAAGAATAGCTTCTTTTTCCCTCTCTCTCCCAGTTAGTGAATTTCCAAGCAGTGCGATTTCTTTCCTGCAGATGAGGTTTATTAAGTGCTTTATAAACATGGCAAACAGTAGATTTATGCACATTATTAGCGGTAGAAGTAAGTGTAATAATTACAAATGGAACAGTCCATATAATGGAATCTAAGAAATTTTCCAGTAAAAGGCCTTGAAAAATTAAGTGTAATTCTTCCACATATCCCCAGTCACAGTGGTTTGGAACTTGATTTACCTGAAAAGTGTCTTCCTTCAGTGGTACAGACACTTATAGCTTCCTTCTGCTCATTTGTTTGTTTGTCTGAAATTTGTGTTGCCCTTAGTAATTTCCATGCTTCCTTCATTTCCCCAAGTTTTGTTCCGACTTCCTGGCTTTTCTGCATGACTTCCTTTTTAAGCAATTTGCAAAGGGAATGATAGCTTATGCAGTTTTGGAAAATTGCTTACGTTACTAAATAAACTGAAGACAGCGTTTTGAGTCTGAATGTATTCCAGTTGTTTGTACACAGATAGTTTGAGTATAAGAAATTGCATGTAGTTTGTGCATCTGTTATTGCATATAAAAGCTACAGGCTTAAAAAAAATCAAGAAGACTCAGTCCTGTGAGAACTAATTTTCCAGTTCACATATCCCTGGCTCTTCTTCATCCACAATTCTCTGGATGATCTGTTCAGCAATTTTCTTGTGATTTTGGTTTTTAATTATTGTCCACACAGCTCTCGGGACAGAATCAGTAAGGTTTCCAGAGTATATGCTGTTCATTGGGAAGTCATAGATGATGATGGAGTAGTGTTGGGAGAGTTTGTGGTGCAAATCAGAACTTTTAAGTGTTGTTTTAAGAGCATACAATGGGAGTAGAAATGCTGCCGAAGTCTCTCCTCTGTCCATCTTGGAATTATAGAATCGTAGAATAGTCTAGGTTGGAAGGAACCTTTTAGATCATCGAGTCCAACCATCAACCTAACACTGACAAAACCCATCACTAAACCATGTCCCTCAACACCAAATCTGCCTCACTTTTAAAAATACCTCCAGGGATGATGATTTCACCACTTCCCTGCACAGCCTGTTCCAATGCTTGATAACTAACCCTTTTGGTGTAGAAACTTTTCCTGATACCCTATCTAAACCTCTCCTGGTGCAAGTTTAGGCCATTTCCTCTTGTCCTGTTGCTTTTGGGGGAAGAGACCAACCCCCACCTCTCTACAGCCTCTTCTCAGGTAGTTGCAGAGAGCGCTAAGGTCTCCCATCAGCCTCCTTTTCTCCAGGCTGAACAACCCCAGCTCCCTCAGCCATTCCTCATAAGGTGCTTGTGCTGTTCTCCTCTCCAGTGGAAGTGCTGTCTTTGAGAGAGGTATAGTTGGGGTAGTGTGGTAGGAGGTGACATTGTGTGAACTCTGTAGAGATGAGCAGGATGTAAACCATCCATAAATGCAGCATTTTGACCAGCAGTGAATTGCACAGTGCAGGCAACGAAAGAAAAAACTGTCAATGGGTGGAGTAGCAGCGAAGCGGTAAGAAATGTGAAATTAGGATTGTTTCCTCTCGCAGTGAGTAGAGGAAGCACCTAGACACAGCGAGGTTTAAGGGCTTTATAGAAAATTGAATTATTTTTAGCCACAAAAGTCGTGCTTGCTTTCTAAAGGCAAATTTTAAGGCCGCAGTTGCAAATGAATTATTTTAGCTGCCAGCTGCATAGTTGCAGGTATTCTGGTCCCTTTCCTGTAGACTATAGCGTCAGGAGGTCTAAAAGGTCTTTAGATGCTCCAAACATAGCAACCACTGCAGGAAAAGAAAATAAAAGCTTGTACAAAGCATAGCAAGTTTTTACAACCACTTCTGTTGGAAAAGTTTTAGACCACTATCTAAGCATGAAGGGGGTACATTCTCCCACAGCTCCAAAGTTAGAAATGTGTTCCTGTCCAGAATGGCTAGAGAGCACAAACTTTTTTCACAAGCACTTAAAATGGATGATGGAAATAAGTTCTTTCTTGCTTTTTAGGGAGACTATTTTCCTTTATTTTGATTTGATGTTTTGTAAAATCTAATTTCTTCCTCTACTTAATTAGATTATAATAGTTCCTAGGATCATTTGTGCTTGGTTCCTTCCTTGTCCCCCTCATGTCCTGTGCCCAGGGGAAAGAGGGAGAATTTTATTTGGTCAGGTTTTATTTGGGTTTTGCATGTTATTTTATGTGAGATTTAAGGACTTGGGATGATAAGCTTTTGAAATGTCCTGACAAGTTCCCTACAAGTAGTAACCTCATTTTTGCAAACCGTGGCTTAGCAAAACACTGTACAAGCAAACCTTGTGCAGGACATTGTGGGCAGAAGACACTGGCCATAAAGATCTTTGCATATTTGTCAAAGTTAAAGTAAGCATTAAAGTGTCAATGAAGTGTTCTAAAAAAGCGTGAGACTGCCATCAAAAATCTGTTTTCAGAATGAGGCCTCATAGGGTAAAACTGCCACCGTTCTATTAAAATCAAGAAAAAACATTTCATGTCAACCTTGCATCCACAAGTCATCAGCAAATGACAGAAGAAAATGCTCTACATCAATATTAGCTTTCTATGGTGCACTCTCCCCAAAACTATCAGGATTGGTTGAATAGAAGCTTGCCTCGGTAGACGACAGTGCACAAGGCGACTCAGAGCCATCCAGCCCAGGGTGCATCTCAAGCAGCAAAATAGAAGAGAATGCTCAAAGCTTCATGTGAATCTCTGTGAAAACAGCTTTTTTAAATCTTGAGATATTTTTGTAATCTGTACCTTTTTAAAATTGCTTCTATTTATAGCAAGTGAATTACTGAGGCCATTTTAAAGTCACTTGCTTTTCTTGATAAATACTTGAAAGATTTACCCTGTGTGACCTCATATTTTTCTTGCTTATCCCAGATGTTTACGTAGCTTGGAGATATGTCTGGTAAGACTTGAAGACGAGGGATAGAGCTTAGGACTCTTTGTATCCTGAGCCAAACTACTTTTAGACTTCTAGTTTTGCTCTTGGAGTAAGCTACTTATTCAAAAGGGTTTATTTATTTGGAAGCTGTGCAGTTGGGTTTTTTAGCTGTCACAACAGACCCAAAAGCTCCTAAAGGACGCTCGGCATGTTCCTTTCAAACTCTTTGTACATGCTATCAGAGTAATGTTTCCTGCAGCAAATGTGATGAGTTCAAAATTCCAGCTGGTTCCTCTGAGTCACAGAAACTGTCAACACCAAGGTAGAGTTCCTGTTTGGGTTTCTTTTTCTTTTGTCTCCTATGCTAGCATTTCCAAGGAATTATGATGTGAAGTCTATCATAAAAGAGCAGTTTATTCCATCGTGAAGGTTAATCCCATCTGAGGCCATCCTGGCCTGCGTTGTCCACTCTGACATACTGAATGCTTGTAAAATAAATTGAGGTTCTTCAATGATTCATAGTCTAGCCTGGCATGATATGTACAGGTTCGTGTGATCTCCACAGCAGTTGAGAAAAATGCTTTTAATTCCTTAAACCAGAAAAGCTCCTGAGCTGTGGGTCGTAACTGAAGTCATCCTGCTCCCCGGTGAAGAGTGTCGTCAACACTGGAAATGTTCTGGACTTTTTTCACCGAAACTTCTGTTTCTTGGAAATTTGGGCTGAAAAACTGTCTCGTGAAAGCGGTACAGCACTCCTGTCACCTCAGGCAGGACCTTTTTTGTTTTTTTTTTTCTGGTATCAGCAGAGATCACTGTACTAGCAGAAGTTGGGGGCAAGGGAGGAAGGAGAGAGGGCAGAGGAGTTCCAGATAGAAAGTCCACTGTCCTTCTCAGGATTTTGTTTTATACTTTCTCATTTTAATAGTTTGGCCACCTGACTTACAGGAACTGTGCCATTTGAGTCAGCTTCATTCCACCACAGAAGTAAGTGATAGTGATTTGGTTACTGGTTTGGCAGGGAGCGGGAGGAAGGGGAAGTGTTGTGGGGTTATTTGGTTTGGGTGTTTTTAATTCTATCTGAACGTTTTACCCAGCAACTTTGAGAATACACGACACGGTATGGTTTGCTATATTCTGAAATAACGTGCCTAGTTTAGGTTCAGATTATGAAGCTGGTAGTGACTATCTTGATTATTAATGGCCAGCATGATCTAGAGTGTGTAATTGTTGAGCAAATGGGAGGTGTGAGATACAAATGACATGCAGTCTCCCCTGGCATGACGGACTCTCAACCTGTAATGCTATCACCAGTTCTAAATGCCAAAATCTCGTGTTGGCTGAGCGTTAAAGCATTTAGCACATGTACACTGCATAGTTCACACGCATAGCAGATCGCTCTCCATAAGCACCACTAGCTGGTTTTCATCACGTGTCTCAGGCCATTTGTGTGACTTACATCGAGGCACTGGGTGCTCAGCTGCAATACATGAAGCTTATGCCAACCTGAAAACTGTGGTACCTTTTTTTTCCCCATTTAATTGCTTCTGTATAGATCTCTTTTAAGCATACGATCCTCTCATCTCCTTTGAGCCCATTTCTATAGCGTTTTCTGAATTTTGGTAGTATCTGCTCATGCAGGTGGTCCAGTTGAAGCAAGTTGCCCAAGTTGAAGCAAGTTGGGCGGTCTGCTTTGAAATTACTGCAGATCAGCTGGTTTGAACCTGTGTTTTAGTTTTGCCTTCAGATCTCTTCAGCACGAGAGTTCCTAATGCAGTGATTTTACTGTTATTCAAAGTATTCTTTGTAAGGACTCTTGCTTGTTTCTTCCTATATTGCCTTTTCTTATAAGTATATTCTGACATTAGTAAGTAGCTTGGTTTTGTCATGTCTTACTACATCTTTATATAGAGAAAGAAAATAGTTGCATTTATTTTAAAAGTGACAATAGCATTAAAAATAAAAAACATAATGGTTTATTTTTATGTGTGTAGGATCTAAATTCTAAACAGAAATTGTTCCTTGCTGGAATGAAGCTACCCCTTCCATAATTTTTGTGTCATTGATAAAAACTAATCCTTCAAAATTTTTGTTTTGCTTGCTTTTTTCTCTTCTTGTCTTCACTTTCTGTATGTCTTTATCTTTAAATTACATTGGTGCTGTGTGCTGGATCTTACTATCACCTCTGTTTTAAACATGACAGTGGACTTTGCCTACTCAATGAAGATTATAAATCTTTTCATTGTAGTTTATTTTCACCACCCTATCTGAGTGCTATTCGAGTCATTTACTCTCACTTTATAACCTTTATTTTGCTTTGCATTCTGATTGGAACAAATTTTATGCTCAGAATTTTTAATGATAATGAGTGAAATAACTGTTGCTAAGTTATCCCTAGGAATATAAAATATTACAATTACGAGGTAGTTATTTAGGGGATTGTGTTTGCTTACTAAGACGTTAACTTCATTTTTTTTCAATGAGTGACTCATGCAGGGCTCCTGTGGAAGAATTACTGTCATTCCTTGGTGAATCTTTATCTCATCATACAAAAAGTAATGTTTCCATAATTCGATTACAAAATTGTTTTGTGTTTTATTTTATCCTATCTAGAACCTATGCCTGTTATTGTGTTTTATCTGCAGCTGGAGTTTACCTCTCACCTCTTTTTTTATTACTAAAAAAGATAAGATAGCTTCTTGGTTATCTTAAGAATTACTAACTTGTAATAATCCAGATGCATCTATAATAAAAACTAATGGGAAAAGCAATATGGCGGAAAGTAATCAAAAAGTGAGTGGCAAATAAAGAGCAACTGTTAGTGCAGGCATTTTAGCTACACATACACACACGAGTAGCTTACATCTAGTCAGGCTTCTGTGCTTTGCTCTTTTTGGAGTCCCATTATTTCAGCAGACGTAAGATTTAAGGCAGTTTGGAGCTATATTTTATGTGACAATTTCTCAATAGCTTTTTTGGGGTGATGTTTGCTGCATTTGGGGGTAAAATAATAAGATATAGCACTTTTTTTTTTAAAGACTTGGGAAGATTGCTCCCCTATCCCATTTCTCTGTTGGGTAAGTAATTGTCGTTGGAAAACAAAGGCAAAGCAGAACATGTTTTATCCGTAGGTTCTTCGGGTCATGGTTTGCTCTGTTCTCTTACACCAACAATAAAATTGGGTTTACACTAAGGCATCATCGCGTAAAAGGAGGGGGGTGGTGGTGTGAAATGCAAACTTCTCCCAGTGTTGCTTTACATGCGCTTAGGCCACTGCAGCTGGTTTTGTTAAGTGAATGACACTTAGAGCTGTCATTGTCAAATTAAGTGATCTGGTGACATGTTGTTTGTTGTTTGTTTCTTTCATGGGGATAGATCTGAACTTTCATATTTCTTTGCAAAGACTGCATCCTTTGAAAATGAGAAGCAGGTGTAGTGCCTTTGTTATACCATGTGTCTAGGCCTTGTATTCATGCAGAGCCAAAACTTTAGTTCTGTACAAAGCAAAAAAATCAAGACATCCCTAAAAGTGTATAAAACTGTCTAATGAATGGCCAGGAAGTATACTGAAAGCTCTGAGATAACAGAAAAGTGAGATTCATACATCATTAATGAATATGTCAGGCTGCATGTGTTAGGATGTATCACTGTTAGTGGTAGAGAAACTTGCTAGTAGTGGGAAACTCAATTTACGTGTAATATATTCCAGTATTTTCAGAGTTTTCCTATCTGGACAAATGTCAGTCCCAACTATGCATAGCAATTTATAGTTTTAGTAAGTTATTGTTTGTAGTTCTGCATTGTAATGTCCCAGTGTGCATTCATATAAAGCAGGTCCAGTTGCTGTAAAAGGTTTTACCAGGAACTTAAGTAAATCTTCAAAAATGCAAACACAACCAGAATAGTTTATCCAAGGGGAAAAAAAAAAAACTTTACAAAACTAGAAGCTTCTGAGAAACTCTATTTCCTGGCCTACCACCTCTTAAAAACTCTCTCCTACTGCCGTAGTTGATGACTGCTCTATGAGGGGTTATTACTGAAGTGCTGTGAAATGAATAGCTGCCTTGCACAAGGGGAAGTTGTTTAAGGGAAGAGATTTTGAAGGCTGCATTATCTCTTTTCTTTGTAAATCAGTGATTACTGGGGAATGTAAAATGGCCTTTTCTTCTGTTCTTGACATTTCTTCTATTCATGTTGAGATGAGACGCCTAGACTGTGCTTCCAACTGCTGTGTAGATGTTCTTTAAGAAGTGTTTTGGGGGGTTTTGGACCCTTCTGCCTACACATCTGGTAAGGTGGTTAATTTTTAGGGTTTGGCTAGCTGGTTTTGGCATTTAGCACTGTCTCACTAGGATCTCACATTTCAGGAGTGTGAGGTGTGAGCTAGGAATGGCGTAAGCCTTTGCTTGAAGCTGTCTAGAACTAAGTGAATAGCCAATAAGGTCAGTGTTTGGAGGAGGGGGGGGGGGGGTCTGCGGGTTTGAGCTTGTTTCATTGCACAAGATGCCACTTGTGATAAAATGCCCTTTTAGTATATTGTGACTTTATTTTCTTTCTTAAAACAAAAGCAAATCAAAACCAGAAGTTGTTCTGCATCAAAACAGATGTTAAGGGTTGGGGATTTTTTCAGCAACATCAAATAGTGATGCCAAACATGCTAACCAGAGTTATACTGATAAAGCATTAAGGTTGTCACCTCTTTAACCACCAGTTATCTAAAAGGTAACTGTATAGTCTCATCCACTAGAATCAGATCATTTTATGAACAAGATGAAAGACAGGGGATTGTTCAGTTTGCTTCACTTAAATTCCTGTTACAGAATGGGAGGTTTCTATTTCCCTGTTGGCTGTAGACTTGGACAATCAGACGAGTCTAAAGGCCTGCAGTTTTGCTAGATGCAAAATGGGAGCAAATTAATATGTTTTAGCGACCTCTCAATACAGAAAAACTAATGCTAAATTTTTCCTTCCATAAACAACCTAACTTTGGAAGTTTGAGGAGAAAAACTCAAACCCTCTGTTTGGATTTACGTGAATGCAAACTGAATGAAGGGAAAGAAGTATTTGTTCTGAAATTGGTAGATTTAGCGGTTTAACGAGATAAATAATAAATACCTCTGACAAAAATTGGCAGCCATATGAATTAGACATTCATAGCCTTTGCTCAAGTATGTTTGCAATGGAGGGCTTAATCTTGTGTGTCAGCAGATTGTAATTATGAACAGGTTACATGGAGAAAAAAAATGGAGCAAAGACACAACATTATTGACTTGTGGTCCTGAAATTAAGAGTAAAAATAATGACCCAGAATGCTGTTCCAAGCTGGCTGTGCCAACCTACCCCAGCATGTCTTGTTCTTTCTCTGTTGTGCCACAGTTTTCTATTTATAGCTCTCCCTTCTGCACTTAACTATCTTAACAAACTGCTTGCTACAGGCCTTAATGTCTGTTCAGGAGCTTTAGGTAATACATTAAAAATTTTCCCATTTTTCTAGCTGTGAATGCAGCATTGAGTGAAGAGATGGAATTTCAGCAGACCTAAACAGCTTACACCCTGGCTCTTCAAAGCATTTTTCCTTCTTTTCCATTGCAATAATTGAGTAGAGTTGGCTTTAGACAGAATTTTGAAACAGCTGGAGTCATTGCGTGATGCTGTGCTTGCATGGCACTAAGCCAGCTTGTGGAGACGGTGGATGACTTTCCCATACCTGATGGATGTACAGTTAGTATTCACTTTAATGATACGAGAGATTTGAGAGCCTATGGTAATAAGCACAGTGAATCTTTTCTTCCTGTCCAGACGTTAATAGACCTGGAAAATAAATCTGCTCTGATAGAAGGCTGGATGGCAGGGTCATAAATTACCCTAGGAAAGAAAACAAACCCAAAGGTGGAGTCCACGTAGGGACACGTTCTGCACTGCTGTTGCCATGTGGATGGCAATCTTTGCTGTCTTTTTTAGCTATAAAGCCTGGAGATGTCTCAAACTATATGTGCGCTCAAGAGGATGGCCTTTGATGTGAAGATACTAGATTGACTGGTTTGATTCTTACTGCATTTCTGTCTGACCGCTAATCAGAAAGAAGTGTATGCATGTGCAAGTGGGTGGAAAAAACATTAGGCTTATAAAAAGTGAAATGGCCATAGAGGCTCTCCTGGTTTTAATGTATTGTTGTTTAATCATACCTATTTGAATTCCTACATAACAAAATGCTTAATATAAAACAAATAGTATGTTTCATTTCTCCCTGTTGTTTTTCCACCTTTATCTTTTGGATGGGTATGAAAAGCACTCTTGTGTTACATATTTATAAATTCTAAAAAGTACATTCTTCTCTGTTTAATAGGATTTTCTGATAGCATGTCTCAACTATTTTGATTTGTTTTACGTAATAAAAAGGGAAAGGATAGAAAGTTCTCTTCTGTTTACTTTTCTCCTATTCATGCCACTTCATGGAGATCACTTATTATTCTTTTGGTACATGAAGAACCAAAGGGTAGAAGTTAGAGCTGTGCCCCAAGGAACTTGTAATCTAATTAAAGCATATGAAACTGCACTCTCAGATCTCAGTGGAGCTGTTCCACCTTTTTTGACTGTATATTTGTGTGCAGTCAGCTGAGGACCAGAGTAGCAAATTAGAAGGTGTAGGGGATTTGATAGTCAGTTACAATTCTCCCTGAAAACTACCTTCCTGCTGTCAACAGAACTCCCCTCCTGTTGAAAAGTCTGGTTTTAGAATCACAGTAGGTAATACTCTCAAAAAGAACCTACATCTCATGAGGTGACAGCAAAAGTAAGTGCTTGCATCCTTCCTTTAGGAGCCAGTTAGGAATCAATGAAAATTATCTGCACAGCCAGCTCAGCAAGTTGAGACTATAAATAAGATTTTTACGAGAACAACATCGTTGAAAAATAGAGACTAATGATAAAGGAGGTTATTTAGGATGCTCCTCAACTGCTTGGAATCTTTGTTGGGGTAGGGTATCTGGCATACAGAGAGTTGGCACCAGCCCCACTCTACTGGTAGTTCATGAGGAGCTTTAGTTTAAGCCTTTAAGCCCAATTCTTTGTTCTGCATTTTTACCAATGCCTTGTGCAAAAGCATCTACCTTCTAGACATGACAACAGTAAATGACAATGCTGAAATACATCACACTGTGCAAATAGTATTCAGGCATATCTTAAATGTGTAAAAATTCATCTAATTAAATTTTTTATATACATACATACTACTTATTAGAATTCATAGCGTTACGTGAGCTACATCAGTCTGCCAGAGTTGGAAACGGCGGCATCAAGTACTTAATGAACAGATCCACAAGTAATCTCTAGAAAGTGCATAGAATTAAGACAAAATCTGAGGAGCTTTGTACTTCTTACGACATTTTTCCCCCTTTGACTTTCATATTATGGAAGCCACATGAAATCAGAAAGGAGTCTTAAATTCATTCTTTGAAGGAATTATAACACGCTGCAGAGCAGTGTGCTTGCCTTTTTCTCAGAATGAGAATGTCTGGCATTTATTTGCTTAGAAAAATAAAAGTTGGATTTGGCATCCTGCTCTATGCAGTAAATCATCATTACTAGGCAAAGTGTTTAGTCCCTTAATAGTACTACTCAAATCCCCACTTCTCAATGGAAAACTTATGAGAAGCTCTACAAATCTGATGGAATAGAATCAAAACTGTAGGTTCGGGGAGTATAAATCAAATAACATCCTGTTGATATGCAAATAACAATGTTATTGACTTATTCTCAGTAAGCCTTACAATCCTGAAAGTAGGACTTCTGATGAAACGATTTTTTGCATTTTCCCTTTTTTCTTTCTCATGTTCCCCCTGACAGATATTGTTTGAAATTCTCCTAACGTGCTGTCCTTGTTTCATATTTTGCAGGATTATGACTTGAGCCAGCTCCAGCAGCCTGACACTGTGGAACCAGATGCCATCAAACCTGTTGGAATCAGACGTCTTGATGAAAGGCCAATCCATGCAGAACCTCAGTATCCGGTCAGATCAGCTGCTCCTCATCCTGGGGACATTGGAGACTTCATTAATGAGGTAAGGAAGTGAAAAAGAGTTCTCTCCTTCTGATAAGCTTTTATATTTTGTTTATTGTACTCTGCAGTAGTAGCTGTTATGTTTGAATATAATAACTTTTTAAAACTTAGCTAGACAATTAAAATTGTCTTGCTAGATAGAAGTAAATATATTCTTTTAAAGTGCAGACAAATTTAATTAACTCATTCAAACAAAAAAGGAAGATTTATCAATTAACTTCTGTACGTTTGTATTAATTACATTCATAATACGTTATCAGCTGCAACCACAGTATCTCCAAGCAGGATTATTCTATGGGTTCCAAGTAATAAATAGTCTAACAAAATTATAGTTTAGCCTAAATTCATTTATTAATTCACAGTAATTTAATAATGGAAAGAAGTTCATTTTCATTTTCCTCATACATTACCCTTTGAGTCCAGATAATAGTGGAAATTCAGTACCTTCAATAAGACCAAAAGAATTCCATCAAATGCGATTAGTGAGCAGGGCAGCTAAATTAAATGTTATGTAAGTGCTTTTAATACTTGTCATAGAGCTTTAAAAATCCTTGCATTATCTTTGATTCTTCAATCTAATAAGATAAATATAAGTAAGATTCAGACTATACCAGATTACTCACAGTTTTGAAAGAAATGCTCCTACAAATATTTGTTTCATTATTTCTGTCACTGGTCAGTCGTAAGTCAATGAGTTTGTGGTACTTATGATGGTTTTCCAGTGCTTATTGAATATAGGAAAACAAATGCAAATCCAAAATTTACCACTTAAAAATAAGCTATATTCTGTAGATGAATACTAAAAGTTAATTATTTTCTCTAATTTTCTCATATCTTCCTTGACAACTAGAGCTTGATAAGTATTGCAGAACTGTTTTTGCAAACGTGTTTATTCTTGTTCGCTTTAAAGAAATGTCAGGCTAATATACTAAAGTCTTTTGTGTTAGCAAGCTGCGGAAAATTGAGTTTGCTCCTTTTAAGGTAAACAGCAATACAATTTAAAAAAAAACTACAGGGAGCTGACTAGCAGGAAACATACAAATATTCTCATAAAACATTGAATTTTAAGAGACTTCAGATTTGGGGAAGAGCTGAATTAGAAAGAAAAGTCACAACAAAGAAGATTTTTGCATACCTTGCACTTCTAAATATTACAGTTATAATCAGCTTCTAGAAAATAGTGGAGATGTGGGACAATAAAAGGCCTGCATTGTTGGCCAAGGCGGCATGCACACAAGAACTTCCTTGTGCTTCTTTGTCATCTTCCAGACAATGTTTTCCATCCTGTTCTCACACAGCTGTGACCAGATTCTACCCACCTGGCAGGCGATCAGGAAGAACCCATAATCCTCAATACCCTGATTTTTCTTGTCCTCAAAATAGCTATCAAGCTCTCCTACAAAACCAAGAAGTGGAATGAGTTTGATTCTCCTGGAAAGCCATAAATGGCGCAGAGTTTGTCCAGCATCCTACCATTTTTAAGTTACTTAGCTACCTGTTCTTGCAATACTGTTTTTAGCAGGTTATCACTCTTGAAGATTATAGCATTGGTGTGTAGATAGGGAGCTGTAGAAACAGTACATGCTGTGATGTTTTAACCCTCCTATATGTTTATATAACAGCACAGGTGAGCATGGAGGTTTTTTTACTGCTGTCTGTTGTATTAGGTCCACCTCCCTTTATGCTTCCCCTTGCCATCCACCAAAGAAGAAGGCTTCTCCCAGCTATTCTTACACAGTAAAATAATATCAGCAGTGTTATTGACTTTAAAATAAATTAACCTTGGAAATATATATGGAATTAAAGAAAATGTGGCAATTTCCGTGCCTGCAAGTTAACTCAGAATTTTTATTTCCTCTGATTGAAAGGACTTATATGAAGTAGTTTCTGTGTTTCAAACATTATATATTTAGCTTTTTTTTCCTATGGTATTTCTTTTTTAGGATTTCATAGCAATGGGGTATTCCACCTAACCCCCTCTCTAGCAGATAGTAGCCACTCAAAAGTTGTCCATGCTTTGTCTGTTTTGTCAGAAGTCTAAGCAAAATGGAGATTTTATTTCTCCAAAACAGTTTCATCTTAATTTGTGTTTTATGTTAAAATTTCCCATGGCAGATGTAATTATAAACAGTCTGTTGGGAAGAAAAAAAAAAAAAATTAGTCTCGCACAGTAATCCTCAGTATTACAGTTAAATTTCCAAATTATCAGCGTCTAGAGCATAAGCATTTAGGCTGCACAGGTTTTCAGAGTCTTCAGAGAATTCCACCTGCAGTCCTATCAAGATTATACCCAAACAAATTGGTGAGTTCCTCAGTTCTACTTGGAGAAAATGGAAGAAATACCTTGGGTAAAACCTGTACCAGACACTTCTTGGGGTAGTTCATACAGAAGGTATGCTGAGCTGTGAAAACAACGTAGCAAGATAAGAAAGGGCAAAGTTCATGTTTCTCTGCATCCAGCTTCAACATTGTTAGGGGAAGACTTTCTTTCACTGTATAATTACAAGTGGTCTCGTAACTTTTCCTTTGGGCAACCCTAACACAAAACTCCTGCAAAACTAGCCCAGTTGCCAGCTGATCAGGGAGAGGCTGCCTTTGACTTGTCAGTACCTTGGCAGCAAAGTATGCGTTAGCTTGTTGGTTTGAAAAGACACATCGCTTCTGGAGATCAGACTGGTCTTTAGGAGGCCTTGGCCCCATCCCAGAGATGCTGATCAGCATGATCCTTTGAGATGCTGGCCCATGTGCAGGGATTATTTTAGTTTGTTGAATGCTCACCAGCACCTCATGCACAGAGCCAGCATTGTTCAGATTCGCCCCTGAATTGCTCCAACTTTTGACAAAAAAGAACTGTAGGTCACTGGTTTCAGATATCGAAGGATTTGGCTACCATCACCAAGCAGGCATGGGGTGGGTTTTTTTCTTTTTCATTCTATTACAGAGCCTTAGAAACAAAAAGTGAAAAAGACCTAGTGGGTCATTCTGTGTCTTTCCTTTTGGCAGTATATTATACCTTGGTATCTTATTTTCTAGCTGCCATCCATTGTATTAAATCTGTTAACCTCTATGGACATACGTAAGTAGGAGTATTTTGTAGTGTTCTAATGGCTTCTCAGTTGAAAAACAACTTACAAGTATGATAGAAACTTTAAGTATTTTTATAACGCTTACAAAGTTAAGATAACACCTACAGAGCTATGAACATTCTAAAATAAGAAGGTTCCAGAGGTGCCTTATAATCAAAATATGTTTTGCAGGCATAAGATAAATGACCTCAGGGACTTTTTTGTTTTGTCTCTTTCAACAGATAGAAGAATCTCTAATTTAAGGGGGGAAGGGAAAAACCACCTTTTCTTCCAGTCTAGTGTACAAATAAGTCAGTGAAATAAGTCATGTGTTATTAAGAATCCTCTGTAGACCTTGTTTTCCATTTTGAGCCTTTTAAAACATAACCTGCAGAGTGTGGAGCATAATTAGCACTTAGAATAGTCAGGATTTGTGGGACGGTATAAATTAGGCCTGTTTGAAGTAGTTTTGTTAATCCTGTTTTCAAGAACCACCTATGCTGTCCCTAGAAATTTTAAACAAATCATGTTGTGGTGGAGAATTTGTGGCTCAGAATATATTTCTAATCAATAGAGGACATAGCCTGAGGTAAACTAAATTTAAATTACAAACTAAAGGTCTTATCCCATGAGGGCGTGGAAGACCCTCAGTTCATTCTTAGTAAATGGTTATTGATACATTGCACCTCCAAGCACCATGGAGTCCCGCAGCGTTTTCTGCTTTTTCTTGTCAAATTAAAAAAAGGTTCCAGGTTTAGACAATTTTTTATATTTCCCTGTAGGGCTTTGTTCTTCCTTTCCTCATCAAAAGTTTGCTGAATCTGAATAAGTAGTAGGATTAATGAAAATTCATGCGTTAGATTTTTTTTTAAGGTTTCATGTTAGTTCAAGATTTGGGGATTTTTGCTTGATTTAAGACAGAATGAAAAGGCTACACATGCTAAGGGAAGGTATAACTTCAGGTTACCACTGTTCCTCAGTCAAGGCACTGTAGTTCCTCCTCTTCTGCCCTTTATCTCCTCCTTAGTGAAAGTTGCCATGACATAGATAAAAAAGGAAGAGGAAAAACGTGAGATGCCCACTCAGTCTGTCCTAGTTCTCAAGCTGACCTTTGTAGTGCAGTGGCTCTTCTGTGAGTGCTTGTTGTGAATTGGACAAACACGAGGAAATGTGGCTTTGTTCGTTGTTGCCCAGCAGGATCACCTGGTCCCAGGCGTGTCCCCCACCAATCCTGTTCTGGAGTAAGCTTATCTGTCTAGTAAAAACTTCAGAGTTTTCAGATGAAGAAACTGTAAACCAAGTAACATAGCAACTCTGCTCCTCTGAGATGCTTGAATGCATCTGGGGAAAACTGAGAGATCTCTTCAGAAGCAGTTGACAATACCATGGCAGCAAAATCAGTAGAAGTGGGGTTTGGCAACCATTTGTTGCCTCATCCGTTGGGCCAATATAGTCATGGTACCACCCACTGAAAGGCAAAAAAGGTGGAAATACTGAAGCCAAAGGGAGTTTCAGGAGCCAGTTTTACTGCCAGAGCTTACAACCAGTAACTAGCTGCAGATATGCTGTAGAACCCAACAACAAAGTAGAGCAGTGCACTGGGTAGGTCCAGAGAATATGCTTAGCAGAGGGAAAGTGAAAAAATCATTACATTTCTTTCTTATTTTCCTGTGTAACTTGCCACGTGAATATAGCAGAAAACTTGATTGCTATTTGAAGATTTAGAGGCTCAGTTCAGTTCTTATGCTATGAATCTGAGAAATTTTTAACCAGAAGATGGGGGCAAATGTTGATGTAACTTGGGCTGTGCAGTTCAATCAGCACCTCCATGATGCGGCCCTTAGCTGCGTTCTCTGAATGACATAGACTACACAGTAAGCACGACCTTTGAAACAATTAATTCATTAGTAAGATGCTGTCTTGTAAGTCAGTAGCTCAAATGCCGTTTTCTTTTTAAATGTTAACATGATACCAGCAGCAAATTGCAAGAACAATCCAACTTTCCCTTTGGAAAAAAAAGATGGAAAGAGACTGCCCTGCCACCTTGCCATGGATGGCTGATAGGTATCAGAATTTCTGCAGTGATGTAGGAAAATGTTTTGTTTGCTGATTTTTAATAAATTGGTACCCCATGGTTGGCTGGCTGTTACTAGGCAGAACTGCAGGGAAATAACATTTCTTCTTCCAAACTGGCTTTCTAAATGACTTTTACACACTGATACCTGGGATTCATACCTCAGCACTCCTTAAGCTTGAGTGGTATTTATTCTCCTTCCCTATCGCCTGTGTTTGAAAAGCATGGGTGTCTGCCACTCCAAGCAGGCTTAAGGGAAGATGTAAATATTATAAGGTCTAAGAAGTAAAGTTGCATTTCTGCTTCAGCAGCATAAATTGAGAGAAAGCCTTAGAACTATTTCCAGCTTTGAAGCTGGATGAGGGAAGTCTTCCAACATTTGCTATTGCCTTTTCTGAATCTCAAATCTTTTGTCCTTATTACGGCCATCAGGATAGAAAACTCCAAAGAGAAAGATAACAAGCATCACCAATTATTCTTATCAGATAATTCAAAATTGCGCTTCTAACGCAGGCTATTAATAACCTGCTTGATGTTGTTGTACTACATGGACTTAAAAGTCCAAAATGTGTTCTTGATTAGATGTCATTAGTTCGCTAAATATACTGGGCCTTTCCACCACTGATTTGCAAAGATTATTTTAGGTACATTTTACACACTTCTGATTGATTGTGAATAAGCAGTAAGCAACCAGGATTCTTTCTGCCTTATCATTGCCATATGCTTTAATTAATGGGTTTAGCTATATATGTATTTCTAGAAGAAAAATCAACATCTGTTTCAATTATGTCGTATTTAGACTAAACACAATTGTGAGTAAAACATACTTTTCTGAAAACAGAATATGCTAAATAATTCGAAGGAGGTACACTCAATCCTTTCAATAATTGAGAGTATAAAAAAGCCATTCTTTAAGTAAATAAACAGTAAAAATTAAAACTAAACCCAGCAAAATAGCACTAGTTAAAATTAATAGTGAGCAATTTAAAATCTTTAGCTCAGCCTTATAGAATTCTGGAAGATGTGTTATCCCTTGTCAGTGGCTGCCAGAGTAGAGCCTATTCAAAGTGAAAGATCTTGAAAAAGCTTTGCTAATCCCGTGGAAGAAACTGCGAGGTTGAAAAATCCAAAACATTGAGGGCTTTTTTAACTTCAGGCTTCAGCCTTTTATATTCAACTTGTAAATCTTCCCAGGATAAGCTCAGAGCAATCATATTCTAAAATTAAACTTACTGTTTAACTTTGGAGCTGTGTAAGAAAACAGGGAGGGATGAGACTTTTTTCTGGAAGAAGTGTGATTCTTCCACTACTTTCCCGTTCTCAATTTTTGGTAATTTTAGTTTGAGTTTTTCAGCTCTAGAGAGTAGAAATTTAAGATTACTGAAGACCCAATATTCGTCTGTTGGTAACTTGAACACTTTGAAACGAGGAAACAAAAATGGTTATAAACTTGTGTTTAACTTTGATGTCAGTGTGTTTTCTGAAGAGCAGGTGGAATTCTTATGGGTGGTTATGACAAAGCACATAAGGCTTAAACCAACATCGTATCTTTTTCTCTCACAGTAGCCTGTAGAGGTACATGAATTTTACGGAACGAAATAAATACGGCTTTTGGCACAGGCAGATGGACTGCAGGCCAGCACTGCCGGCGTGTGTGTGATTGGCCGTGTGAGATGGCTGTTAAAGTGAATCTTTGCCAGCATGCCTATTTCTCCTTCCCCATCTGTCTGTTTAACCAGTCCCATATTGCTCGTGCTGCAGGTTGTGAGCTGTGGAGCTCTGGAAGTGCATGTTTATTAGCGTTGGGCCTAGTGCTGTGATGCTCTCTTAAGTTTTTGTTAGAGCTGTATTTGCAGCTACATTCAGAATGTCTGGTGCTGTAATGTGGAAACCTGGCCATGCTAAAAGGAATTGAAATGGGTTCTTGCTGGAGTTACCAAAACACGAATCCTCTTTTGAATTGGATTGCAGAAGAACCAGAACTTGGTTTTCTCAAGCGGTCATTGATAGATAACGGCGTTGCAATATTCCTGTCATGTTTTGTCAGATACAGAACTTTATTTCTCCCTCTCCTTCTTGCAGGGACTTAAAGCAGCCGACAACGACCCCACAGCCCCACCATATGATTCCCTCTTAGTCTTTGACTATGAAGGAAGTGGCTCCACTGCTGGATCCTTGAGCTCCCTTAACTCCTCAAGTAGCGGTGGTGAGCAAGACTATGACTACCTAAATGACTGGGGCCCACGTTTCAAGAAACTTGCTGATATGTACGGTGGAGGTGATGACTGAACTACAAAGTGAACTTTGTTTTTGGACAAGTACAAACATTTCAACTGATATTCCCCAAAAGCATACAGAAGCTAGGCTTTAACTTTGTAGTCTACTAGCACAAGTGCTTGCTGAAGGCTTTGGCTTAGGCTGCAAACCAATTTGGGCTCCGTGGAATATCAGTGATCCAATGCTGTTTGGAAAAAAATATTGAGCTCAGTTACACTTGAATTTTACAGTACAGAAGCACTGGGATTTTATGTGCCTTTTTGTACCTTTTTCAGATCGGAATTAGTTTTATGTTTAAGGCTTTAATGGTACTGATTTATGAAATGATGCATTAAAGAGACAAAATATGTTGGGGTGGGGAGGAGTAAGGTGAAACACAATATGCTTCAACATGCTTTTGTTACATCGCATTGCTTTTATTAAAATAAGGAGATTAAAAAATAAACAAAAAAATCCTCATGGAACAATTTTATTATCTGGGAGAGAAGACCATGAGGTGGAACAATGTACATTACTTCTAGTTTTAGATGTTAGGGGATTTTTTTCACTAAAATTCTAAAACTTATGCAGCTGGTTGCAAATAAAGGGAGTTTTCATATCACCAGTTTGTAGCAGAATTGATTTTTTTTTTTCTTATGCTAGAATGTTAGACACATTTTGGTCTTAATTCATGTACACTTTTCTTTTTTCTTTTTTTAATTTCTAGTATTTTTTTCCCACTTCACTGTAAAAAAAAATGGTATGTGTACATAATGTTTTATTGGCATAGTCTGTGGAGAAGTGCAGAAACTTCAGAACACGTGTATGTATTATTTGGACTATGGATTCAGGTTTTTGCATGTTTATATCTTTCGTTATGGATAAAGTATTTACAAAACAGGTTGCAAACAAGTGACATTGATTCAATTGTTGAACTGTAGTTAGAGTACTCAATATTTTTTTTATTTTTATTTTTATTATTTTTTTTTGGTTTGGGGAGGGAGAAAAGTTCTTAGCACAAAAGTTTTACATAATTTGTACCAAAAAAGGCGGGGGAGGGAGTTCGCCTGATACTGGTGGCACGAGTAAATATACGGTATGTTTTGGGGGTGGGAAGGGAAGGGAAGGGGGAAGGAGCTTTCAAACTGGAGAGACTTCTGAGAACAGCTTTGCCTCTGTATTGTGTACCAGAATATGAATGATACACCTCTGACCCCAACGTTCTGAATAAAATGCTAATTTTGGATCTGGTGCTTGGTTTGGTGTTTTTTGTCCTACCTGAGCAGCCCTGACTTTAGTAAATAAAAAGTACACAAAGTGCATTTGAGTTTTGTTGGAAGTTACGTGCACTGAGAATAAGCTGCACATAGAAGTCTGGCACAGATTTGGAAGGCAGGTTCCCAGGTGAAAGCAAAATAATCGGTGCCATTTCTGGGAATTCCAAATTTTCAGTTCCACATCAATGGCTAGCTCTTTGGTTTAATGTACATTATCTAAATAACAGAGCCTGCATCGTTTTTGGCTTATTTCTAGGCAGTTTGATGATTGTGTGATTATGCTGCAGCTTGCATAAATAAAATAAATTGTGGATCCTGGCAGTCATCTGCCACCTGGACTTCCTTATGCTGAAGTAACGACAAACCCATGTTAACTTCAGACCACATCAGATCGTGTCCTTCAAGGAGTTGCTCATGGTCATGGAGCTTTATCAAAAAGTCGCATCGGGAGATTAGTTATTACTAAACCTGTTTCTAACCTGTTACAATTATTTATTTGCAAACAAAGCAAACTTAGTTGGTCCAGCAGTTCTGTCGCCTTTCACTTGCACAGCCTGCTCAGGTTTAATGTCTACATTTACACTTCAGAGAATCTTCACAGAATCTTCATGGTTGGAAGAGGAGTCCAACCATACACACAGGAAAAAAAAAACAAAACAAAACAACACAAATGCACACCAAAAAAACCCTCACAAAACAAATCACCCAACTCAACGATCTCGGGCACTAGAACATGCCCTGAAGTGCCATGTCTNGTTGGATACTGGAAGGCTGCAGTAACGTTTCCCCGGAGCTTTCTCTTCTCCAGGCTGAACAGCCCCAGCTCCCTCAACCTGTCTTCGTAGGAGAGATGCTCCATCCCTCTAATCATCTTCGTGGCCATCCGCTGGACCCGTTCCAACAGTTCGATGTCCTTTCTATGTTGAGGACTCCAGAGCTGGACACAGTACTCCAGGTGGGGCCTCACGAGCACAGAGTAGAGGGGGAAGTTCAGAATAGAGGGGTCCTGTCATTATTCACTTGAGCGAAGAGGTCAGCACCCACCTCTCTACAGCCTCCTCTTACAAAGGACCTAATTGTGAACAGTGTGAAGCTCAGCCTCTGCAGAAAAGCCACAGTTGTGTGGTCTGTTGAGAGCATTGGAGCAGCAGGAGGGGATCCTGGGTACCAGGACTGGTGTAGCTTCCTTCTGCACTGGGAAGGCTGCAGGGGGCTAGTCTGGGGGTGATGCTCTTCAGTGAGGTGTCACTTCTGTGCTTCCTCAGCGCTCCGGCTGCAATTTACAGAAATGGATTCTGACTTCCAGAGGTAAATTCTGAAATCATAACACTGTGCGTGAGGATGTCTCGTCTTTACTGTGCTTTTCACAGACACATCTCTTTTCTTCCTCTCATTCCTGATCGTGCCTGCAAAAGCTGAGGGGTAGCAATCCTATCTCTCAGACTGGGCTATAACATTTCAGTGTCTGCATACCTGGCTATTACTTATCTCGTGTGTTCATAACTGTAGCTTGATTCCGTAACAAAGCCTTGATTTTTCAGTAGTGGGTCAAAATTATAACTGACCTTCTTTAAGGTATTTCTGTATTAATTAGCAGTGTGGGGGAAAAAAGATGTGGAGCAGGACATAAAAATGGAAATTGGGCTATGCACAGTTAAGTCAGGAAAACTTTTTATAAAGGGCAAGATTTAAGGTGTAAATGCATGTTAAATAAGCAAAAGGCCACTTTTAGCACATTGATTTTCTGTCTTCTGTAATTTATGCAAAAATATATTTTAAGCTTAATAATTCTATTATTGTTCCTTGGATCCAAGAAACTGGAAATGCTAGAAGACTTTTATTTAATTGACACTGAATGGTGAAAGAGGTATGGAGGGGGAAAGATTTGTGAAAGATTTCCAGTTTTGGCTATAGTACATTTTTTTGTTAAAATGGAGGAGAGGTCGCCTTTTATGAGCACTCGTCTCTTTTGCACAGCAATAGGAGATTTATCTTGATCAGACAATCTTCCAGCTCTATCTACAGCTGCTTTGAAATCGTAGCAGCGGTTCTCAAACTTACTGTTAGGACAGCGTTAGGTCTGCTGAACAGAACAAAGGGTAAATCATTTTTATGCATCTCAAATGCTTTTACAAGAAAAAAAAAAAAAAAAGAGTGGTGTTTGAACTGATCCTCTTTCATCAAGTTTCAGGTTGGTTCTTATTCTAGAAATGTGTGACCAGGTTTTCTACCCATAATACATGCTTAAATTCCCGTCAGGGGACTGCACAGAGAGAAAGGGGATGGCTGAACTTTAGACCCTACAGTTGTCTTGGGAAGTTCTGGCAGCCTATTTTGGAAGTGGGATTTGGCAGTGCTCTATATTATCTCTGCCTTGTAGAAGCTGTATCCAGGGGAAATCACTGGCAAGAAATAAGGCATTAGGAACTTTTCCATCTCAGCCTTTCTACAATTTGTATTTTCTCTCAATGATAGTCCTTCATAGCCTATGTCCTTCTGAACTTCAGGAGTGGAAAAGCTGCAGAAGGGTGTTTTGAGGGAACAAACATCTCAAGTGGATACAGAGGGCTTTATGTGTGGGTGGATCTAGCTTCCTGTGTTTCCTCTGGGATTGTTGAGAATTGGTGAAGGATGCTAATACCCATCCTGTAACAGTCTAAATCATACTTACCATGCTCCCTCCAAGTAACTGTACCAAGTGTTGTTTGAGTTGTCATGTGGTGATTTTAGTGGTGATGACATGCTCTTGGCTGTGCTGTAGCACTCTTAGAAGCTGGCTATAAAGCTTGATGATCTTTTTGAATACAAAAACCGCACATAAATCAGTTCGATAGGGGCAGACAATGAGCGCTGACTTCTTCCCCTTACTCTGAGTTATTCTGTCTTGCTTGACTCTGCTTTATAAGATGTTTATAAATTCGTGTAACTTTTACAAGGGAAGATGTTTGTGCCTGTTTTGTAGACAGAAGATGTTTCTCAGTTGTGAACAAAAATATTTTGAATAGCCGTTTATTTTCTTCTGGTGCCAAAGTAGCAAAGTCACTCTGATGCTAAAAGCCACACAAAGTCTGCTTCTTGGGAGCTCTGTTTCTTGGTACACGGTATTTTTTGGAACTCTACCAACCTCCTTAACCTGAAGAACTCTGCCATGGTCCCATTCACTGTTAACACACAAGGGAAAATGTCTTCTAGCAGGTGATGGGCAACACATCCCAAAAGGGGGTCTCAGACCTGTCTGTAGTCATTCAATATGTCTCAGGTAAGGCACTACTGATTCTTACTTTACACAACTACTCCCACCTTCTAAAGGAGCTTTCCTTCTGGCAGGAGTAGCAAGGTTTTGGCAGATTTACCTTTCTGGATTGGGCATGTGAGAGCAAAGTCCCTGCCTTTATCTTAGTAAATATTAATTATTGAAATAAAATGCATAAAAGTCACTCAAATGCCTTAATACCTAATCCACAATGGAATATTTTATACACCATTTTCCTCATTCAGCCAGAGATGATCTAGATTTTTATGATGTCCTTACTTCTTTCATTTCCTTCACGTTTCTTTACATAAGCTTTACTTTTTACACTTACTGGAGGCAGTGATCTTTTCTAGGAGTTTCTCTAAAGCATAGGCTAGTTGTCCTTGACTTAATATATGTCACAGAAATAATGAGGAAGCTTCAGGAATAATGAAAAATTTTCCCCTTGGCAACAAAGCCCAGCTGGGAAATAGAAGAGAAGACTGGCTAAGGAAAAAAGGCTTAAGTGCTTCCCACGGGGACTCAAGGTGCCTTCCATCATATATATGGGGAAAGAGCATTTAGTAGGGACCCTTTGATCAATCAAAGCACTCTCCAGCCAACCTGTGGCTTCTGTACTGGCCAAATAGCTTTTTTGGTGTAATGGAGGGCTTGGAGATGCCTCTTCTTTGGAGCTGCTTCTCTGCTGCTGGCTTTCCCAGTTTTTGCCCTCAGTTTACCTAGATATTTGAACACAACCAAATCACAAATCAGGCTCTATGTATTTTTCAACTTACAGCCTCAAAGAATGGAGGTCTCGGTCTTGTTTTGGCTTGGTTGTTTTGCTATAGACTTCAGGATGTGTTCTCAACATAGCAACGTCTGGGAGGCCTTGTCTTCATTTTCAGAGTTAAGTGTCCCCAACAGTACTTTTCTCTTGCAACCTCTGTGGATTTCTAGAACATCAAAAAAGGCAGTAGTTCCCAGTAATACAGTAGCTACTTAGATTTCATATTTCTCTGCTCTTTTGATTTTTCTGTCACAGAAGAGCATACACTAATGTGGTGATAATGTGAAGTTGCAACCCCCATAGAGCTTTTCTGAAAGATCAATGAGGGTGAGGTGGTGAGCACGTGCTCTCTGAACTGCTCCCTCTGTAGCTCTGGCTGTAGAGAATGCAGCTGTGTGTGTGTAATGGAACTGCTGGCACTCAGAGGATTTAAGTGTAGTCACAGCTCTCTTGCCCTTCTTCCCTGAGCACACAAAAGCCACCCACATATGACTCCTGAAACACAAAACCTGGAGCTCTCGTGCGTGCCCACATCTCACCTCAGTCTTCCCCACCATTCCCTTATCACCTTTACAACCAGCCACTACCTAGATGAGATGGTCATTATTTTCTCACTGCTTTCATCTTTCTTCTCCTCCCCCCACCTTATGAAAGACTAATTTCTGCAAAGTATTTAGGACCATTTGTCTCTTATTAACGAAGGCCATGCTCTCAGGTTGATGAATGACTGTTCCTTGCTGCATTTCCCTCTGCTAGTATATATTTTTAAAAGCCTTTTAATTTGCATTAACAAGTCCTACTTTCCTAGTTCTCCTGGAAAACGTGAGAGAATCTTTCTGGTTTCCTCTATCCCGTTTTCAGTTTGTGTAGCCAGCTCTCTTGGTGTTGTTTTCAGACCTTTGATCAGCCTCCTGTAACTGAAGTAAATGGTCAACCTCTTCTTCCTTGAAGTGGCTGATTTGACTTTTTCTTTTCCTTTTGGTGGGGAATGTTCTTGTTGACTTCATGTTTTCCTGTGTGGCCCCCAGAAAAAAGAATGATTTTGCATCATTCAAAATGGCTCATATTTACTCTTATTTCTTAAATTAGTTTTCTTTTGAGAGGACTTTTTTTTTCATCCTAATGCATTTGCAAACCTCATGGTGGTATGCATTTATGTAATTTTGTGAAAACACCTTCAGGTGGTTCACCCCTTCCCGCAGAGCCTAAATACTCCTTCTGAAAGCAACATGTTTCGCTCTGGGTATGAATAATGAATAGTAGCATTGTGGAAATTACTTTTATATTCCTGCTTCTGAAGATAAAATTTGTTGATGTGGTGTGGGTATGTATAGATAGACAGATCCGTGGGCCCACCCTTTCTGTGTTCCATGTTACAGAAGTTTGATTATTACATTGCATTTGTTATCTGCAGTATTGCAGGGTGAGATTATAAAAACCCAGCTGTCTCTGTGCTCCATAAATCAAAAGTAATGGCCAAATAATCAAAATTATGTTCCAGTTCTAGAACATTCATTACTGGTGGCATTGTATAAAGCAGTTGTAAAAACAAGCAGAGTTTTTGTGCTAGGATGATTAGAGGGAATTACACTAAAAACGTAGAATCATTACTGGTATGTTTTGACTTGAAGTTAATAGAGAACAGTTTGCTCAGCAAGGTTATTTTAAGATAAACTGAGAAATAAACAAAAATGAATCTTTTAGCCCAACCTAGTCAGGAAGCAATGTTCAGTGCCCTATCTTTCTGAGAACTGATTTTTCCTCATTTGGGCAGAATGAAGACAACTAAGACAAAAACAACCAAAAAAAGTAAAAACGACCCTTAAAAACGCCTCATGGAATGGGAAAGGCAAACTTCAAAGACCTGCTTTGCTGTCGTGTCTCATAACAGAAGAATTCTGGGCTACTGCCAAGTTTTTTGATCTTCCCATTTTTTGTGTGGCAAGAATTCACGCTGACTAGACCCCAAATAGTCTGTCTGCAGAGTATCTAAATCCAAACTCTAACTTTGAGTTAGTTGCTTTGGTGTTTCCTGCTGTTCCTTGTTGGTATGGCTAATTAAATATTTGTTGTTCCTGAGAAAAGACTTTAAAGCCTAAACTACTGTTTGGGATGCAAAAAGCCCCAGTCTGTGTTCAGGAGCAGGGAATTGTGCCTTGATATTTTATATGCTGAGTGAATGCTATTATTTTGAAAACAGCCTCTTGAGTTTTGCTATGAAAATCTGTGGAAACCTCTAGATTTTATCCTGAAGGAAACTGATCACAAATCCTTTGCATTTATTCACAAAATAAATTGTTTTCTGGACTTGCCCAGTGTCCTCCAGATACTGGAAGGTAATCCCTTTTGCTGAACACCAGTCCATCAGGTCAAGTTCTCATGGAAAATGTTGCCACTTTGGAATTCAGTAGTATCAATATATTTACTGAAGCCATGCATTACAGAACATAACTAAGAGTGGCAGAATACAGCCCTTCAAAAGTGGGTTCAATTACAAAGCTCCTGAATCAATGGGGATGTTCTTATTGCGGATGTCCTCAAATCACCATTCGTCTCAGAGAAAACATTTATGTCTGTAATATTTCTGCAGCCATATATGGTAGTATATGAAGCTAAACAACCTTGAATAACCACTAATACAAGCATGAATATGTTTGTTTCAGAAAATGGAGACTGACATAACAATTTCAAGTTGTTCTCAAGTGTCAGTTGACTTCTTTTTGAAAAATGTCCTTTAATGACTTTATGCTTATTACATCTCACTGTATTCACTAAGGCACTATGTTTGCTGAACTCTAGACCATACTGTGATGACAGGGGACCCTGTTTAAATGAGTTTTTACAGAAATCTATTTCGGAACTGGGTATTTGGAAGAGAATTTTGATGGCAATTTTGTTGGTTGATGGTCTCAAAGACCACTAGACATTTGAACCTTTAGTAGCTGTCAGGAATATCAGATCAGCTGCCATTCTAGAGGAGAGGGAAAAGATGACTCCGTGAAATTAGATTTCAATGCTGCTCCAGTCATACATACAATAGAAAAAGCATACAGTAAAGTGCTGGGTCATGAGCTATATGCTGTGTAAGTATTTACTGTAGGTCTGTGGGCCACAGTCCCTGATTATTCAACAACACCTGCACAGTGAGGGTGATTTTACAAGGACAGGATTCATAATCAGTGTCAAATAAAACATCAGGCTTCCCTGAAGATCATCATAAGGTTATTTGTCCTCCCAACTCACATGAGTACGTCGTACTTACACATATTTGTGCATCTTATTGCAGGGGAGATTTTTCTTCACCCTGTGAAAATCTCTGTGAGTGCTAATTTCTGTTACTTGTAGTAATACTCTGTAATACTGTGTAGGATCTCCCACAAAAAAAAAAAACAACCAAAAACCAAAAAAACGAACCAAACCAAACCAAAACAACCACCGAACATTTTTGCGAATGTCTATTTAATAGAGAGGATCGCTAAATTAGGGTAGAAACAGGCAGACTATAATAATACCCCATAATAATAGCAGTCCATTGACAACAGCATATTAATTTGCCAATTGCAGGCAATTAAAGAGGTCTTTCGTGCAACATGTTGCAAAAATGCAACAAAATAGGTATAATTTTGGAACTAGACAAGTAGGGATGGAACGGGTGGTTATTATGTAGTTATAAAGATTTGGGACTTGTGACCCCCCTCAGTGTAGATGAAATTGCTAATGTCAACCCATCTCTGGCAGACAGCACCTCACATTGATTTTATACATAATTCAAGACAATTGACAGCCCTTTGAGGACAAGCGGGAGACTGATGTGTTTTGGAGGATAAATTGCTTCTCCCTTTTGGAAAAGAGGGTCCCTTGAAGCCACAATTTATGTTTAATGGTTTGACAGTTCGGACTGTGAAGAAGTGGAGCTGATGTGAAGGTACTCACAGTGCAGTAGTGGCACAGTAGAAAACTCCCTCCACTGAAACTGTTACTGTCAGAAAATACCCAAACCCCCCTTTTTCTACCTCTGTCTTGCCCTAAATCGTAGTAAGAGAACTTAGAGCACCTTAGCCATGTTTAGCTCTGCATATGCAGTACCAATTTTACTTTCTGTGTGATCGGCTGACAGACCAGCCATGGTAATCCTATTCAGTAGAAAAGAAAAGTTGATGAGAAAATAGTGCAGCTTCCTTGCTGACTTCTTCTGCCTTTTTCACTGGTTGTATTGCTCAGACAAATGAGCATCTGTGGGATAGACCTGAACATAAAACTGAAATGTGTCCATTTCCTTTAACAGCCAGGGTCTGAGCTTCCACTGTGGCTCCCGGATGGTTATGATGGGATCTCTCCAGGGTAAAAGCAAATGCTTAAGCACTTCTGATGAAGCAGCTGCTAATCCCCAGCCTCATTCACACCACATGAATTTTTCTATCAGCCCCACAGTGCCAGGGGCAGGCAAATGTGAAATACTAAACCTAAGGGTACTTTTTTTTCCTTCGCCATCTCATAGAAAATCTTTTTACTCCAAGAAGCACCACCTCTGCTAAACGGCTGATGCACAGCTCTCATGAAGATGGCCAGTCTCTGGCCACCCTGTGCCTCATGCAGAGTCAGAACCAGGACAGAAAATTCTATTCCTGAGCTGGACATCCCCAGGATCCCCACTTTGTTGAAGAAGTCTGTTTATTTCCTAGTACTAGCAAAAATATCTCTGCTGTTTGGGAACAATAGTAGCTGAAACCCATTGTTCTACCCTATTTTATTTGTTTATGTGAGTCAGTGATGAACACAGCCTTTATTCATTGATGGTATGCAAAATTCAGTACATGTAAGAAACCATTCTTACAGCGTAATCAGACAATTAGATGTTTTGTCACTGTCTTGCACTGTTTAGTACAAAGTACTTTGAATGACAATATGGCAGCTCTTTCCAGTAAACTCTACAGGCTGATTGTTGCAAGCTGTGAGTTAACTTTAATTGGGTGTCCTGAGATTTACTACAAGGAAGGTAATACCCTCAGTACAATAGCAAGAAGCTACATCTCTTCGCTGTTGTCAGTGGTGTAAATAAAGGCTAATTTTCCAACAGACTCACTCTTTCCCCGCTGATCAGGTTTACCAAAAGAGGTATAACCTAAGCCCGTAATTTCTGCAGACTCTGTAATATGCAAACACACCAGTGATCCAAGTGGCACTCTGTATGAATGAGTATATGAGGGCAGGGCTGACAAAGCAGAACTACGTTTTAAAATAACAACATGAATTTTATTGAAACAGCAATGAGTTGTTTGCCCTTTTATTTAGCCTTTATGATAGCAAATAGAAAGGATTTGGCTTTCCAGTCAGACCTAGAAATGGGGACTGGGTAAAACCAACCCAAAACCTCAGTGTAATTTTGAGTCAAATGATGTTTGGATCAAACTCAATGCAATTTATTTTTATATACTGTCCTCTATACAGAGTATTACAAAGCAGTTTACGGGGAGAGTCAATCATCAGAAGCTAAAGGGAAAAGGAAGGTTTAAAAAGCAAGAATAATTCAGTAGCTGGGAGGAACTGTGGCTTTTTTTATTGGAGTTCTGAGAGAAATTAGAAAAACTCTATGTAAAACACTGTCTCTTGGTATGCAAAGCACTGTATACAGTGGTGTCAGAAAATGGCACATTTTTTAATGACACTACCCCTAAATGGCTCATCTTGTCAGTGTCACACAGCCCCAGATTTGGTCTAGTTCAGTCCTGAATAGGAGCCATATGGACTTCTTGCCATAGTTAAGAAACAGTATTGCTGAGATAGAGCTTCATGTGTTGCTAGCTTTTTCCCTTTTGTTTATTTTCACAAAACCTGGTATCCTTAAACTGTGATCAACTTGGCTTATTTTGAGGTTTAGTTCATAAAAGGTTAGAACAGAACGCTGTGAGAGTATTCTGGTTATACAGATGTGAACATATACACAGATATGTAATATATTCTACTATTCAATTTTTCGTATATTTGGGCAGATTCCTCTATCTCTTGTTTCACTTTTGCATAGCTTCTGAAACCACTCAGACAAGGCTAATTTACACCAGCTGAGAATTTTATTAACGTAACTTGCTTTATATTTACAGGTAGCAATCAATAAATAGTTCTGAGTGTGTGATATTAGTGATGCAGGATGCAGAAGGACCAAAATGGTAGCAGAGTCCAGCCCCAGAATGATGGGTACCCATATACTCAAAATTCTCAAGGCTCACTGCCCCTCCAGAATCTCATGAGCACCCCAATACACAAAATAACTACTTTCTTTCTTCTTTTTTTTTTCTTTTTTTTTTTCCCCACACATGCAAAACACTCCAGGCAAAACAGAATTTCCACTTTATGGCTGTTCTTCTTTAGCTGGGAAAATCCTTCCCTGAAAGAATAAAGTAATCCCTATTGCACTGTATTCCATTGACTGAAAGGTCTTTGTCTTACACTGACAGCTCAGCCTGGAATCTACCTCAAGAAACAAGAGGGAAATGGGTGTTTCATTTTTTTCTTTTTTGGCTTGCACTGGGAATAGCCCCAAAGCTCCCAAGCAGCACATTAGTGGGCCATAATTCCCAGCTTAAAAGCTCAACCAAACCAGTCATTTGTTGCTGGTCAGATTCCTCAAATTCTTCCAACAGTTGTGTGTATGAAGTGTTCTGTCAAAGAATTTGAAACATGAGCGTCAGCCTGCCGGGGTGACAGGGTCTTACCACAGCCTGGAAGCTGTTCAGCCTTTCGGGAAGGCAAAGGAGGTGTGAAGTAGTAGGGGTCAATTACAGCCCCACTGTAAACAGGGAAAAGGAAAAGGAAGAGATGTAAAGCTGTACATGCTGATGGGTGTACGGCAGGGCAGGGTGCTGCCTTTCAGATAGCACTTGTCAGGGGAGGAAGCAGCCCTCAACACTACACCCTGATGAGCCACTTTATCTCAACATGTGGGTTGGAATGTGTTTTATTCTCAATGACTGGAAGTACGTGGTAGGATATTGCCATAGAAAACTCCTGCTATATTTCACGGAAGAGGCAAGAAGCAGCAAAATGACTTTTCTTTACTGTGTGATATGAAATGCTTTTGTCACGCATTCGTTAACAGTGTCATTTTAGGAAGCGCTGACTCTAGGAGATGCTATGCCTCAAGCTCCCTTCAAGAATACTTTTAAAGATTATTGTGATCCCATTCATCATTTTTCTAAATGACAACCTCTAGATACACAGTTCTTACCCAAGTGTAACTTCACAGACCTTGATATTCTTGCTCATTACTGCAAGGCAAAAGTTGAGCCCATGACTGTCCATGCAAAGAATGATGGTGACCTAAGACTTAGATGGTATGTGATATTGTGTTACAACACTTGTGGGTTATTACAGCACCAGCTTCTGGATATTAAATCTCTTCCTAGTTCAAGCATTTTTTCTGCTAAGAGCAATGCTTGCCTCAACCCCCAAATTGCCCTTCAGTCTGAAGGTGCTAAGATTTTTTTTTCTTTTCATTTACACATTTTCACCTAAAAATACATGTATCTATAGGAAAAGTTTGCAGTGCTTGGGAGATAAAAATATTTGACTGTAAAAATCAAATAAGCATATGCTTACAATGAACCTTCTAGTTCAGAAACTTCAGAAACTTACCGTTGCCTCATGTGTACTCTGTGGCCACCCTGATCTCGTAAGGCCAAATATACACAAATAAACACAGGATTCCTCCTTTCATTTCTGTCACCTCTTTTCTCTTCCGATGTTTCAGTCCTCACTGCTCTGTCTCCTATGATTTCTTTGGTTTTCATAACATTGAATCATTATATGATGTGTCCAGTACAAACAGGCCCTTAGGAAGCTGGTAGGACTGTGAATTACTTATTCAGGTGGCCAGTCCTTCTTGGTTTAACAAGAAAACAAGACACTCATTAAGTGGCTGTTGTTCTCAGCCTGACACTTTTCTCTTAAGATTCAGGTCACGGTATTTTGATAGCAGTGCTAAAAAAATCTGCTTTCTAAGGTTTTCAGAGCAGAGATTCCCCCACACCCCTGCAGAGAAGACCATGGTGAAGCAGGTGAACATGCCCTAAAGGAAGCTGCAGCCAATGGAGAGGAGCTCTCGCAGGAGCAGGTTTACTGGTAGGGTTTGTGGCCCATGGGCAGCCGTGCTGGAACATCCTACTCTGTTTTTAATTGGCAATAAATTCAATTCATTTTCCCCAAGCTGAGTCTGTTTTGCCTGTGACAGTAATTGGTGAGTGATCTCCCTGTCTGTATCTTGACCCTGTCTTATTTTCTCCCCCATCTGTTGAGGAAGGAGAGTGAAAGAGCAGCTGGGTGGGCACCTGGTGTCCAGCCAAGGTCAACCTACCACAACAGCTTGTCACCAATAATATCTGAGTGGTAGTAGCACTGCATTACTAAGTTTTCAAAGTATATATAGAAACAAACACACACGCTCGCCCCTTAGTTTTCTTAGCACTATGCAGCACGAATAGTTAAATACCCCAGGAATTTTGCGACCTCAAGGATCCGAGAGAGGAGAGGCCAAAGAAAAAAAACCCTGAAGGGAAGCTGATGAAACAGAACCAGGGGATTGAACAGGGTTAAAAAAACAGCAAGTGGTTTAGAGCTGTAATGAGGAAAACAAGCCTCTGGTTCAAAAGCAACTGCTTTCTTGTCCATTTACAGGATAATCAATATCTCATCCTAAAACATCTGTGAGCAGATATAAAAAAGGAAAGAATGCTTTATTCTAGAAAAGATTTGCTGACCAAGCCCAAGCTCCATCAGAAATGGAAGCATAAATAACTACAGAATATTGATAATGATTCTTAGGGAAAAAGAGCTGAATAAACAGCACTGAATAAAATGTAAAATTGCATTTTATCTTTCTGTTTTCTTGTAAACCTCTGTGCTAGCAGACATGAACAGTGTCTGCCTCTAGCATTTGATCAGAATTCTTTCTCAGTCAGCCTTTTTTTGTTTCCCTCCCTTATTTTAAGCATAATTATCAGATTGATAAATACGTGCATCAAGCATAACATTAGCAGAGCCTGTGTTCTGAATTACTGTGGGATTGGTGCTTTTAGGGAACAGAAACAATTTAGGACCAGAAAATGAACATGTTTCACTGAACAGATTATCTTTTTCAGCTAATAATAGTTCATATCAAATACCATTTTATGAAAGACAGAGACCAACTTGCACACTCTCTATAAAAAAGAGTGGAAAATGTTCCCTACAATACTCGCATATTACGAAATCAATTTGTGCCTTAGAGCACACTTTTCAGAGGAGTTTCAATCCTAAAGTAGGTCTGTACGTTGCTGTGCTCCTTATACATTTATATCGCGGTGAGCAGTACAAGGACCCAACAGTGCTCCCATTTCAAGCTCTGAATAAAATTAGGCTTAAACTCACAGTAATGATAATGGATAGTGAATTGTTCAGATCCAGAGAATTATTGATGTGAAAGTTCCAGTTTAGACCCTAAAAGACATACAGCAGCTTAAACCAAGCATCATTCAAACTCCTTCAGTAGGTAAAGGTACTCTTTGCAGCTCTGCTACAGAGTGCTGGTCAACCTGCTTTCCTGCTCCACAGACCAAGGCTCAACTTTTCACACCTACACTCACAAAAAATGTCTTCTCTTTAGCGCCATAGACTTTCCTGAAGGCAGACTTGGCTTTGACACCTTTAGGAAGAGTTTAGGCTACCTCTTGCTAG
This sequence comes from Thinocorus orbignyianus, assembly GCA_013400375.1. Taxonomy (NCBI): domain Eukaryota; kingdom Metazoa; phylum Chordata; class Aves; order Ciconiiformes; family Thinocoridae; genus Thinocorus; species Thinocorus orbignyianus. The sequence continues at coordinate 500,540 of VXBW01008331.1, forward strand.
CCTCCCAGAGAGTGACAACTTCATTGCCAAGAGAAGAAGATGAGCTGTCTGAAACAACATGCTTCATTCAATAAACTCAGATCCTGGGCACAGCCTGACACTGGACACCACGATCAGATAGCAGTGTGGCAATCAGTCAAGTAGCAGCTAGCTCCATGTTTCTCATCTAGTACTCCTTCCCTCTGTTTTTCACAGACTGTGTCAGACTGGCAGTGATGGCAGCTGCTCAGTAGAGCCTTCCAACCCCCTTGGTCCCTGCAGCACAGCGCTGGCTGATGGTGATGGGCACCAGGGCTGAGGTGCTCTTAGGTGGTGAGAGTGCTGAGCTGAAGGCTACCTAACAAACGCGAGAACAGCAGGTTTCTGAAGGGGACCTGCGTTGGCTGCTCACTGATCAGCACAAAGCTGCTTGCTCCATGGAGTACAGCATTTTCAACCTCAGCCTTTCACAGGGCCATTATGCTCACATCTTTTATATCTAGAGGCTTTAAATGGTCCAGCTGCAAAGTCATGGGCAGGCCTGTGTTACAAGACTGAAAAAAACACAGTATTTTAGATGTACTAAAGTTATGTATAAGACTGTTCTTTGGAAGATTTCAGATTCTCCCTTGAGTGGGTAAGGACACGAGGTATTTTAGCAAAGAGCTACTGTGCATTCTCAGCCACCAGGAAACTGTCCTTAAGATTGTATGTCTGACTTAAAGCATTTTAGTGTTACAGAAACAAGGAGAATATACAGCAGTGCTGTCCCTGCTCCAAAAAGTTTGGGGTTTTATTTCAGTCTATGTAGGTTACATTCAGAAGCTGTACACACTTCGGTTGTGCAACCATACAGACTATGTTACTGCACATGTTTTCCAATTATCCAACTTCTGTGGGAACAGAAGGTCAGCAGACCATTCTAGATAAATATTTTTGTCACCTCGTGCATGATAACTAAGGTTGCCAAAGGGTAAGCAGACATGATTTCGTCATCAGTCTTGGAATGACAAGGTTCTCAAGTGCATGGAGCTCATGGCATGTTGCTTCAATGATAGAGGCAGAAGATGAGCATTGACAAATGGAGCAGAGGGTGTTAGTTTGATTGATTGTTTGCATAGGAGCTTATTGGTGAGACTAGAGAACTTTGATAAGACGCAAAGATCACAATACAGAATTTGAACTCATAAATTTATTTTTCTGTTGCAACTCTGGGCGTATATGTGCATGGAAGAGTTTTGAACAGCACAAAAAGACTTTAAAGTCTCTAAGAAAGGAGTAATTCCAAATGCAATAATAAACTAATTAAGCACTATTAGAAACACTGTGAAACTAGCACTGAGCACTGCCTCCCACAGGCAACCCACTGTCTTAAATAAGCTCCTAAATAATCGCCATGTGGATCCTGGTACAATTTTGTCTGACCTTTATTTAAAGACCAACAACAGGGCAATTGATTACAGTTGGTCAACCTATGTGAATTGGCTCTAACCTAAAGCCAATTCTCTTTCTTTCTTTCCTACTTTATTCCTCCTTATTTTTAAATACAGTTATCCTTTTAGGTTTTTTTTTTCTTGATCAAAATCTGCTGCATTTTTCTATCCTCCTGTGGCAGCTGGTCTCTTGTGTTGTTCTCCCCATAGCATTTGTAGCCAACTCCTGATATTTAGAGGTGTTTTTTTGTTTGTGTGTATCAGCTTTTAAACCCAAAATCTTTGCTGGCTGTCCTAAAAATCAGTCTAATACCTGTTCAAAAAAATGCAGGATCAGATTCACTCCCTGTACAGCCACAGTCACATTCAACGTATGGTGGAGGAGGAATTGTTTTTAAACTGTAAGTGTCGTCCCCTAACACTGCTGCCGTATCTGGGCCAAGAGTTGAGATTGACAGAGGTAAGGGTTTTCAACCTTGAATGTGCAGCTCTGCCTTTCAGAGCCTGCAAAATCTGTACTGTTGAATAAGGACTGCTAGATCAGATGAGTCAAACTGGGAAGGTCGGTACAGCTGTGCATGGCCAGTGCAGTCATTTTCTTCCTGGATTTCTCCCTCTTTAAGAGAAAAAAAGATAGCCCTTCCTTCCAGTATCAAATTGTCTTACAAACTCAACAAACTGCTGCTGACAACCATAACCACCGTGCACAAAAAGATATCTGTCAAAAGGCAAGAGATTTTGGAGTAGTAGTTCCTCAGTTCTAATTCATACCTTTAAAGAAGAGGGATATACGCAGCTGCTTTGCTGTCAAAGACATGAAGATTTGGAAGGTGCGTTTTTTCCCTCCCACATTTAACATATGCTTTAACCACGCATAAGTCTTTCCACGGTGGAGGCAACAAGAGAGGAGGAGGAGGAGGGGCAGGGAGGAGGCAAAATTGTCTTCCTTTCTAAGATGCAATCTGAAGTGATTACAGAAATACTCATGCTAGCTATACATATTTTTGAAGATAAGACTTGTTCATATCAATCAAAATAGAGTGGCAGCAGCAGAGTGAATTTTTCTTCAAGTAGCTCTATGCTTTGCAGGATCTGATGGAGCCGTTTGATATGTTTGTTCAATTGCAGAGGGGCAGTCCTAATGCCACAGGCACAGCTGGTTTCCCACTCAGCTGTTGCACACAGCAGGAGGGGGTTCTCCACCACCGCAGGTGTCTCTCACATCAGTACTGCAGGTCTTCCAAAGGCCACAGCTTTCCTCTGGGCCCATAGCTTCTCCCATTTTACCTCTGCCTTACTGAAAAGGTAAATAAACTTCTCTTCAGGTTTTTTTTTTTAAAAAACTTAGTGACTATCTTCCAGAAACAAACAAATTCCCAACAAGTAACACCTTGGGAATTAGCCCTTTTGAAAGAAAGTGGTGCAAATCTGCTGATGGTGGGTAAATAAAGAGTGGTGGTGGAATAAGGAGAGACCTGGCCAAAGAGATGATGGCTCTGAATGACATCCAGGTGGAAAGTGTTGCAGAGTTAGTTATCTGCAGACATGGAGCACTGGGAAAGGCATGGGGAATTCCAATCTTCTGTTTCCTGAGCTACTCTTTATCTGTTATAGCCAGTGTTAGACCAACTAAAATCATTTCCACTGACATCCAATACCAACCATTGCATTGCCTCCAGTGAGAATACAGCTGGGCTGACGCTGAACATGTCTGAAAATCCTGCCTGAAAAAGTAAGGTTTGAAGCATTTAATATTGATTTTTTAAACTGTATTTTTGTGGATGAGCAGTCTTTATTTGCATCTCTTTAGGTTGCAACAGTCTAAAACTGAGGCACTGCTACTTTTCTGGTAAGAAATTTATGACTACCTTCTTTTTAGGTAAAACATCCAGAGAATTTTGGCATCATTTTTCTGCTTTGAATAAATCAGAAAAAAATAGAAACGAGTATTTGAAAAGTTGCTACTTTTATTTAAAAATTATGCTTATTGCAGGTTTGGGGGCATAATTTTTGACAAGTCCTGGCAGTATATGAATTGTTTTGCACCAACTTGTGCAGTGGAAGACAAAAGAAGTGGCTGTGTATGGTTTTTATCTATAGCTGCTTATGGTCAATAGTTGCCACAGAAAATTGTTTATACTTATGTGACTGATGTTAGCTGTTCTCTGTATCCACCAAAGCAGTGCTGGTCATTCTCCAATATTTAACAGCATAGTAAATGAACTGGTGCAGAGCCATACTATCTTAGATTGACTCTTGATTTGGAGATGACGGACTGCAGCCTCACAATGCAGGATCCATCCTCTCTTGAGCACTGCTAAAGTTCCACAAGTTAGCAACTACTGTCACTTGTGATGAAAAGTGGCAAAGCACGTGCAGCATGCAGAAACAGTGGCACAGAGAGCTATACAGAGCTCTGAAGCACCTTCAGATACTGTGTGCAAATTAGCCTTTAACCGTATTAAGCCAGAAATCAATGATTAATCTTGGAGAGAGTCTGGGACCTGCTCAAAGGAGAACTTTCAGACACAGGAAGGACAATAAGTTCTCTTTTCTGAAAAGGCATTGTGAATTCCCTAGGTATGGTGTGGCATCATCATCAACTAAGTACACCTAAGAGTACGTTCAACACCACATTTAGCAAGAGAAGCTTCCGCATGCCATACAGCCACACTCTCCCAGACTGCTGATACCTTCCCACCTGAAAGCTGCTCCTTGGAGTGTTGTTTTATCACTTCCTCCTAGCAGCTGTGTAAATCCTCCAGTCTGGTGTTCTGGCATGGGAGATAGGGCTAAAAGAAGAGGAGGTGTGGAGCACACTAGTAATTTGGTGGGTATATGTGTTGGCAGTGGAGTGCATTGAAAACTATCTGTCTGGGAAGACTCCTAAAAAGAATAGAGCTTCTCAGGTGATCTGCAGCCCCTCACAAAGTCCTTCAGTCTCCTTCTCAAGATGCTGCAAGACAAAGAAGTTGCATCGTTGGGATACTGGTTTGGGAATGAAATATGCTCAGAAGAAAAGGTTAGAGAAGCCAGTGCAGTTGTTTCCAGCCTCAACGTGAAATACATCACATGGTTTTAGCAGACAGACAGACAGCCAGTTTGTAAGAGGCCTTTCTTGGCACTCAGAGGCAGACCCTACATTGTGACTGCCATCTTAAAATGCTGCAACACATAATAATAAATCTTAAACACAGAAAAACTGCAGGAATCCGTATTACTTGTGTCATCCATAGAACAGCCTCTTACAAGGCCAGAGAAATTGTAGTAAAGATAACAGGTTTGCCACGTCATTCAGAATCAATGCCCATATATTCTTAACTCTCAGACGTAGAGAAAACCATCATATATGGCAAAAAGTAAATAGATACATTGTGTGAAAAAGTGTTATATGTATATATCTAACACTGTATAACAATATATAAAGGAGCACTCCAGGCCAAATATATATAAAAATATATATATCCAGGCTAAAACCAAGATGCAGATGGCATAATCTTCACTAAGGCCAACACTCAATTCACATACAGGGTTTAAGCTCAGTATAGCAAACTTTTCTGTGTATTCTAATATTTATAGGCATCTTTGTTATAGTAAGATAAGGATCAAACTGTAGCAGAGAGATTTGTTTTAGCTTAAAAATCACCTATGATTTGTAGTGATCTCCTAGCTAATCACCTGGCAGTCAGGGTGGGAATATGTGTGAAGAGGATAATTTGTTTGAACTAGACAGCCAGAAATGTTGGCAGAGGGGGAGGCTACATTGCTGACTATTCTTGCTTTTGTTAAATTTAAAGCAAGAGAGAAGCATCGGGTCATAGAGCTGATCATATGCTGTTAATGTCTCTGTAGCAAAAACGGAGTCAGAAGGGAAGGCAGGCTTCACATGACTTTCTCAGCCACCTACCCAATTAAAACTGGACTAGTTAAAAAATCATCAGACATTCACTCTAACAGCTGTAGACACTTGGAAAAAAATCACTGTGATCCTAGTCCTTTAATCATACTATTGATCTCCCTTTATCTGTGTCATTACTGTATTTTGGATTAGTTTTTTGCTGTGGGGTTTTTTTGCACAACCTGCTAAGTTATTGCATTCAGCCATTGCGTGCAATACAGAGGGCCACGTCTATGCCCTTTTGTACAGCTACAGACAGCCCACGCAGCATTAAAATGGCCATCATTTTGCTGGTCATGTCACGTGTGGGTGGCTAGATGTAGAAATAACCCTTTGAGGATATTCTTTCTATGTCAAGACAGGATGGAACAGGAGACCAAAATAAATAGGTAAGTTCTATCTAACATTTCTGAGAAGAAAAAAAACCCTACAATGAATTACAAAATGACATCACAAGAAGGAAAATGGCAAGTGAATATACAAAATGATATCACAAGACAGAAGATGGCAAGTGAATATGCAAAATGACATCACAAGAAGAAAGATGGCAAGCGAATAATTGAAAGAAAATTGCTTTTGTACAACTGATTTATCTTTCTAACTAAGAACTATTGCACATTTTTGGCTCAAAGAACTCTTTGTTAAACATCTGGATCTTCTATTTCTTTGATTAAGTTCTGAGATCTCGCAGTACATATTTCGTGTCATTTTTAATAAATCCTTTAGCAGACCACAAAAGATCAAACCCAATAAGTAAGATGGTTTTTACAAGGAGTCCATTCTGGCATTTCTACATCATGTAGAAGATACCAGTTCTCCTCCTCCCAATGAACCAAACAGGGCCTGAAATTCTTCACTTTAAATTCAGTAAAAAAGCCCCACTACCTTTAATGAGTTGCATCAAGTTCCCACTGTGGTAGTCGCTAAAATGTCAATATTTACAGCTGCCACCAAGAAACATCAAACTGTCGGAGTGATCCCCTTTTGATAATGCAAAACTAGCTCTCCTTGGTTAACGCCACATGGTAAGCACAGGCAATAGCAGTCACAGTAGGGATAACAAAACGTTTGATGAAATCCAGGCACTGAAATCCACAGTGTCTTTCTCTGCAGAGGCACTCAAACTGCAATAGGTCTACAGTGGCACAGTAAGTAACTCCCATATCAACCTCCACTAGATAAAATAATTAAGTCTCCATTAGGGATTTGGAATAACATGGCCATTGTCAGAGGATCAGTGTTGTGCGCTTTGAAGAGGAAAGAACCTGAGCTGCACCGTACCATTTATTTTCCATAAATGCTTTGGCTTTGCCTTGCTATTCTTGCATCTGCAGGAGCCCATTATCCCGGAGAGTATACTGTTCTATTGACAATTATCTCTTAATTATTTCTGTCCTTCAAGTAGCCACTACTTTGAGGATTTTTCATTTTGTGATGCAATTTTTACCACTGAAGCGCCTTTAACTTTCACTGACAGGAGTGCATGTTTATATTAACCCTTGCAAGTACCCAGCAATACCACCTAGGAGTCAAGAATCTGGTAGAGCCTCAACGGCTGCGATAGGATGATCCCTGAACAGAGCCACTGCTTGGGAACCGAGTGATTTGTATTAAAGCAGTCAGCGGGGACAATAGAAATCCCAGGACTCAGAAGAAATTAGTAGATTTAGGCTTTTCCCACATGCTGTGTTCTCGATAATACGAGCTTTCACTGAGAGAGAAAAAGAAAAAGAAAAACAAAAAAACTTCTAGCCCTTCCAATTGCAAAAAAAAAAAGTCTTCGCTATGTAAATCCCATCACTACTGTTTTGTTGAGTCTGCAGCCAGCCAGACTGAAACAATGGCACCCAAAGAGCCCACAACTCCCCGGTTGCATCTTAATGGGCTGTTTGTTAACTTCAAAGCCGACCATTTAAATGCTAACATTATTAGGCAAGTAATCCAAAACATAAGCACCCAGCTTGAATCATTAGCATTTAATTACCTAACATTTTCTCTTGTTTAATCTACAACGCTGTGCAAACTGGCCTTAATTTTTGTTTTGAACAGTGGAGAGCTCACGTTTATGTCTCCCTATATGGAGAGCCAGAGTCTCATAAAAAAGGAAAGGGGGAAAAAAAAAAAAAAAAGGAAAAAAAAAAAAAGGAAAAAAAAAAAAGAAAATATTTGAGCTTGCAAATACACGGGTCTGTTAATGCCACAAACAGTGCAGTTTTACTATAAAGTTTTCTCAGAATTTATTGGATTTATTTAGGTTACGCCTTTTGACTGGGATCCTTGTTACCTGCCCTGGACAAGGACTATTGTTAAGAAGAAAGCGAAGATTTAGCTGCTGCTAATGAAAGAGTTCAGAGTCATTTCCCCTCTTTTTTTCTTTGAGCAAATGGGGGAGAAAAAAAAAAAAAAAAGTTTTTATTCCTTTTTCAAGATACTGTAAAGGTCACTGACAATAGCTCCCCTATAGATGCCAATGTGTGACATTTCGCCCGAATACAACAGAAATGTGATAAACTAAAAAATAAATTCAAATTCCTTTCTAGATAAAGGTGTTTCTCAAACGTGACTTGTTCCTTAAAATAAAGTACAGCATTTAACTCTTATCTTATGATCTTACCCGAAGCTTAGGACATGTCTCCTGAATGCAAAAGACTACAAAAAGATGAAGTAATTCTATTCATGTAAAATATATACAATGAGACCTCAACAAAGACAGTCTCATGTCTATAAACTGATTATTAAAGTAAACAGATGACTCCAAGTTGCAGTTCTTAACAGCTGAGTCCAAGTCAGAAGTATGAGGCTGGATATGCCATCCAAATCCTCAGACAGGTACCCCCTCACCAAAGAATAATCCCCAAATTCCTTTTTTATTACTGAGAGGCTCCTTGCTGTGCATTTTGGAGGTAGTGGTAAGCCCCCAGCAGTGCTGAAAGCTCCTACACTAATGCCAGGAACAGCAGCACCTGCAGTCAATAGTCAAGGCTTGCCCCAGAGAATAATTCAGTTTTTCCTGGGTAAAGATTCACATTCGAGGCACTGCTAAGAAGAAGTGTTCTTATTTATGTTGTTTTTAGAAACACAGAAACTGTTGCTCTTTTATTCTGTTATATTTCAGAGACTAAAATCTGCATAAGCGTTGCCAGGAACCTAAGCAATTACTAGTTTTGTGAATAAAAAAAAATGCTTAAGCAAGCCATGTTTTTTTTTTCCTTGATCTAAGAAGTACTGCCTATCCCAAAGAAATAGCATAAGAAAATATAATAGCAAAGTTTCACTTCAAGGTAAATTCACCTAGATCAACCCTATTCCCTATTTGAAGTTAAGTTTGGAGTAAATTTACCTGGAAGGGAATGTAACACAACTTGTTCTCGCTGTATTTTTTACCTCAGGGTGGCCCATTTGTATTCATTTCCCCATAGTTAGAAATCCAACTTTTTTGGCTGGGAAGAGAATCTATGAAGTAGACAAATGGTATGGTTTAATCTCAGCTGGCAACCCAGCACCACATAACCCCTGGCTCACTCCCCCCTGATGGGATGGGGGGGAGAATCAGGAGAGTAAAAGTGAGACTGCTCATGGGTTGAGGTAATAATGGTTTAATAGGCAGAGCAAAAGCCACGCACATAAACAAAGCAAATACAGGAATTCATTCAGCACTTTCCATTGGCAGGCAGGTGTTCAGCCATTCTGAGGAAAGCAGGGCTCCACCATACATAATGGTTACTGGGGAAGACAAATGCCATCATTCCAAAAGTCCTCCCCACTTCCTCCTTCTTTCCCAACTTTATATACTGAATATGATGTCATATGGTACCAAATATCCCTTTGGTCAGTAGGATCAGCTGTCCCAGCTGTGTCCCCTCCCAGCTTCTTTTGCATCCCAAACCTACTCACTTTTGGGGTGGGGTGAGGAGCAGAAAAGGCCTTGACTGCTTAGCAAGAACCAAAACCACCAGTGCACTATCAACACCATTCCTATGCCAAACCCCAAACATAGCACTGTACCAGCTGCTAGTAAGAAAGTCAACTCTATCCTGGCTGAAACCATGACAACACGCATATCAGATCTATGTAAGCAGGAGGACAAAGCTGCCACGAGGCACTTCTACATGTGTTTTTGCGTGACATTTTCACACAGAGACTAATTTATGGAAGCCTGTACATGTCCAAGCATTCACCATTACACAATGTTAGCATGTGAACACTCCACTGATCCGTGGTGAAGAACTGGAGACAGGACTGTTCTCGTATCTGGATGGAAAAAGCACTACTAGACAGATCCAAGAGACTTATGAGGTGGAGCTGCCAGCTATTCTTCAAGATCACCCAAAAAAGCTGAAGATCACTGTAAAAATATTGGAAAACAGGACACTGGAATTGGTAACTGGAGGACTGGAATTTGGACAAGGACTCAGGTAGAAGTAAAGCAAAAAGGACAGGGAGGCACAAGCTAGGATCCTAAGGATAGGACAACAAACTGATTAAAAGTGCTACTTTGTGCCTTGTTGCCTGTAGATCATTTCCTTTCTCTCTTTCACAACAGGCGAGCAGACAAATCCCTCCATCATTCTGCTGCAAACTGCTCTGAATGACATTCCCTTCCAGGCAGGGCTTTCTAAAACCCCTTGGTGTGGTTCTCCAGGTGAATATGGACTGAACTTTACAAACATTTCAAACTGGTGGTTTCACACCAGTTTGGCCATTTCCGTTACACTGACATCTTCAATCCATTCTTTTCTAGACGCAGTCATGGGAATTTTATGAATTGTCTTGTTGAAGTTATAGGGTAACATAATATTGCAGTGCAGTAATGGAGGGCACCAGCAGATGGTGACGTATGTAGATTTCTATAAGGATTATGTGCAACAAAAGAGTCTTTGGAAGGTGCAGACACTCTACACAGTTCTGCTCCCATTTCTCATAATGCTTAGAGAAAAAAAAAAGTTATCTTCCTTTCATTATTTCTAACTTGGCCTGTTACAGCTGGTGGCAGCTGTTTGGGGACTTTTTTCTACCACTCAGATAATTTTGTTTGGCATTGATGCCCGAGTAGCTGCTGCAAACCATCTTGGAAACTCCTACAGAGTGTGTCTACATTATGCTTTTTTGTTGAGGACTTTTCTTTTCCTTTGGAAAAGTTATTACCAAGTGTACTGTTTACTGTTTATTGTCGATATCACAGGGGAACCAGAATGCAAAATAGATGGCTGTAATAGCCACAGGGTAGCATACTGGGGGCTAGCAGAGGAGAAATGCTAATTCCCATTGCCATTTCCTGGCCCAGATGGTGAGGACTTCAGTACATGATGGTTTGAAATGCTATTATGAGTACAAGCTAATATCGATTCTACAGAGAAGACTTTGGCAAATCTATTACCAGCTCTTTTAAATTGCACCTCACTAACAATTTAGGGTAGCCGTTCATCCAGAGAAAAGAAATACAGCTCTGGGCTTGCTGAACTCTTCTCTGAGTTGACCTTAGGGGGGAAAAACTTTGCAAAGTCACATTAGTGCTTTTTCTTGGCGAGAATGAACTGCAGATCTGTTCTGCAGCAATCACTTGCTTAAGCAGCAATCTGTACATACCCCATACAGATCTAGCTCATGCAGTCAGTGAGAAAACACTTGTGGCCAGAGAAGGTGTCCCTGCACCAACTGTTTATTGAAGCCCATCCACCTGAGGCTTTCACCTCAAAATAGAAAGGGCCATGTGTTGCCACTCCCCAGCAGTCCAACCCTTCCTCTCTGGTGGATGACATAAACATGTAGGACTGTGAAGCGGGTGCCACTGAGGCACAGGAGTGTTCTCTGAGGCCTTGGGGATGGCAGCTGGAGGCAGCGTGGGCAACTGGAGGCACCAGTTACACAGCTGATCCCAGTTCATCTGTTGGAGAGAGACTATGGTGTGGCTCCCCTTTGGGTTTTTCTTTTTGTTATCACCAGCTGGTGCCATTTCAAAAAAGAGACAGAAATAAAACAACTAGATTGTGCTAGGGGAGGAACCAGTAAGGTTTGCTGAACTCAAGAAAGGTTTGTATTCTTACCAAGTGTTGTCCCACATATTCATATTCTCAAGAAGAATAGCTTGAGGACAAATGGTAAACAATGGGGATAGACTAAGGCAGTACACAACACCAAAGAATCCAGAACAGAGACAATTTTGCTCCCAGACGTGGTCAGAGTAATCAGTGCACCCAATCCATGCACAGCTCTAATGTGATTCAGGCTGTTTTGAATTTGCTTTTCCCTAACCAGGACAGCTTTCACTGTCCCAGAAGCAGTCCTTTTCCAGCACTAAGGTATATTGGCTCCACAGGTGCCAGATATAAGCAACAGGTATTTTCAAAGCTCCTCTTCTTTCTCCTTAAAGTTCCCTAATCATGCAGCCTCCTTCAGGCTGCACTTCATTTGGTCAGACCACGTGAACAGCAGGTCTCCTCTAGTTCTAGGCAGCTCTAGGAGCTGCACGTGTTTCTCTCTTCAAGAGCTGGGATGAGCCAACCACTGCAGCGAATTTAGCACAGTGTTAGCTGTAGCTGTTTTATTGTAGAAAGGATGCAGTTTAAAAACATGGTGTCGCACACTTGTAAGGCAAAGGAAGTTCAAATTTAGAAGCAAGCACAGTGAGATCTAAACCCATCCCTTTAATTTTGGAATGAATCATTTTCAGACCTTTGGCATTAAATTTTCTTTACTAATGCAAAGTGTATGCTTAGAGCTCTGGGATTATTGTGTTTGGGATAATGTTTTCTTGCAATGCAATCACTTCTTATGGCTTACAATCTTTGTATCTCTAGTTTGACTCGCCCTAAATGCCATTCACTCATAAGGCCATCATTACACAGCATGTGTTGTTCTGCCTAGCAAGATCTGTGTCCATTATCACCAGTACTTTTGTACCACTGGTCATGATTTCACCAGCTCTAGATTATCCTGAGCTTTTTCCTGAGCATATGTGTCATACATGTCAAAGCCTTGTTGTTTTCCATTTATGACCCTTATAATGCATTTTGGAGTTGGGTTGTTTTTGTGCTGCATAGCCTTGGGAGCAAAGATACATGCATAGGCAAAGTTGTTTGCCCGCAACAGGCAGGTTGTTGAAGAGACACACATCCCGTTATGAGGTTATGGAGCACTGCACTGTGGTCATCATGTTGCCCCGTTTAGAATAAATCAGAGAGGAAAATATATAATTAGGAGCCCTGTGTGTATTCAGATGACTGTGTATAGATATTGATGCTGGGAAAACTTGCACAATTTGTAGTGTGATTCAGATTGACCCTTCTTACTTGGTAGGAATTGATTTGGTAGCAAACCTGGCTTCAGGCAAAAATAAAGTGGGCAGCTGCCTACACAGGGCAGCAAAGCAAGCCTCAGGAGGGGCTGAGCATTGCCCTGTTGGGTGAAAGCAGCATCACGGGCTGGACTAGGGGGATGCAAAGATAAATGTGCCTCTGGTGAGAAGTAACAACCAGTGACAGGTAGGCTGGCTTTGCTAACTGGGCCTGGCAAGAAAGAATAAGGCAGAGAAGAGGTAAGGGTGGTAACTGCCTCTGCTTCCCCCACGCCAACCCCTGCCTGTTCCGCACGGCCTCACCTGTCTGTCCTGCGCTGCCCTGCCGCTGAAGCTTGCCTCTGCTGCTGACAAGCTGTGAGCCAGCTCTGTCCCGCAGGCACAGAGCTGTCCTTTCCTTGAATGTAAAGCTCGGGTTCTCCTCCATCCTTGCTCGTAACTCTATGTCTGTGTTGAAAAGGATCAAGCCCCTCAGACCATGTTTTCTCTACCATTCTCATTTTCCCAGCCTCTCCTTTATCATGTTACAGTGCCATCATGACAGCACACAGTGCACAAGAGCATCGGCTTTTTCTATGCTGTGTAAGGCATTGTCACTAGCACTTAACTTCTGAGTTCAGAGCTCTGCTGAGATTCAAAACCCCCTGCTTGCTGTAATCATATATCACACAATGTCTTGCAACAATATTGGGTGGAGTGGGATAATTTTGAGATCAACTGCAGATCTAAATTAACCCTAGGTTTAGGACGTGTTTTCGTGATATGGCCAAACTGATGTACCAGTTCATCACCGACAAAAGGGGAAAGCTGTGGTAACCTTTCTTCCGACTCCCACTCTTTCCCCTTCTACCTCCCCATCTCTGAAGCCAGCAGCTTTCCCTCCTGATTTCTTTACAGTGGTTCACCTGGTCTCAAAAGAAACTGCTTCATCTTGTCCCTTTTTGCCATCTGATTGGGCTGACGGGGCTTCCTGTGTGACTTACACAAGTGCGACAGTCAGCTCAAAGTGGGCAGTGGGAGGGCATGGCTAGGAGCAGGGGTGATGGAGATATTTGGGAGTGGAGCTGGATCTGCTCCTTCAGCACGTCTCAAGCGACATCACAAGGTTAGACCCTAATTGTACCCATCTACTGGACAGAAATCATGTCATTAATTTTGTTTATTCTTTAGTCTGAGTACTTCATAGAACAATGGAGTTACTGAATCAGTTGGGCTGGAATGGACCTCAGGATGTCTTTCAGTCTGCTCAGATCAGGGTCAAAGAGACCACTAAAAGTCCCTTTGGTTGAATGTGTGCCAATGGACTTCAAGACACCCCATTTTGGTTGTAAGGTTTACCTGCTGGCAATCTGTAGAGCATGAAAGTACCTAGACTGACATGAAAGGAAGCAAGCAGAATCTGCCTCCCTGCCATCCCATGAAAGACATCCTCTGTGAAAGCGGCATTCATGGCCTCATATTCTCTTTCTGAACCTGCAGGTTTTCAGAACGGTTCTCTTGGTACACACTTTCTTCTGTAAGGTGTCCCTGGAATGATGTTTTCCACCGTAACTCCTGACAGGTTCAGCTCAGAGTAAATGCAAAGATGTTCTTGCCTCATAAATAGATAAGGCAAAGAATGTCAGGGAACAGAAATATTATCTCCATTTTATAAAGGAAAGCTTTACTGAATCTTTTTCCCCTCCAGAGTCCCAGAGACCATGTGCAGCAGTGTAGCAATGGGGACACCAACCTCCTGAGGCTCAGCCCAGTGCCTTTCCTGTAAAACTATTTTTCTTCAAAGCTGTCATCTATGAGGATTTTGTTAGCTGCTCACAGCTCTGAGATTTGTTGGGGACTTTTGCCTAAGCTCATTCTCTTTCTTGAATACAAGAGTGCATTTGTTTCCTTGATCTGCTATCACACTATTCCTTTTTAAACAGAGCTTACTGTGCAATCTTATGTCAGCCTTTGCATTTGCTCTTGTGCCATGCACAGATTTTTCTTTGCCTGGTGTGCCTCCACACACTTTATGGAGATTATAGCTGCTCTAGTTTGTGCTGTCACTGCCTTACCCACCTCATTTTTAAAACCATCTGTAATTCCATTAGAAATTATTCCTTCTACAAGGTGTTCGAACATCAATATGAAAAATATTTGAAAGGCTGTTACAAAGCAATCAGATGCCTTGCCTTCTTTTGCCAGCTGTTGGGAACACATGGTGACCAAATGCAGAGTTTTCATATGGGTGCAACAATCTTCTAATATTTTGATTGGAACATTCATTTTGTTCACTCTCTGCAAGTTCAAAGGTGAGTGAATTATGTTAATCCTATTCTCCTGCACAGTGTGAGTTCAGCTTTTCAGCTTTTCTCCACCGGAGCTTTTTTTTTCTTCTCTTGTGCTGATGTGCACTGAAATATTCTGTCTGGCTTGTTCAGTATTTTCCTAGATGTCCTTCTAGTCTTAGCTGCTTGGGTGGGTGATTTCAACCATTCACTGTTGGTACTGACATCCTTTGCCTATCCTCATTTACATTCTCTTTGCAACTGGTATATGAAGAGACCCTTTCGACCTCTGCTGTTTGCCAAAGTTTGTGGTCCTCAGAGCTCTATGTTAGGAGTAAAAACGGATGACAGAGCTGTGTATCTTTGCAGTAATCCCTTTGTACTCCCTTAATGTGGAAAGAATTAAACGATGTATTTGCTCACAGCTCAAAATGGGTTTCAGTCAACATTCAGCTTCAAGCTTCTGATTTTTCTCAGGGCAGTGTTTCTGTTGAAGAAATAAGTGGATGTGTGTTTTTCTTTCTGTTGTTTCACAGACACTTCCACTCAAAACCAGCCCCACTCACCCACATAAAATTTCTGAGTGGCTTTGTTGTGCTGCTTCTGGGGGGAGGCAAAGACATCCACGTAATGGCAGGAAACCAAGATGTATTTTATCTAAGAAATGTATGGTTTTATTACCACAAAGGAATAGCAGCAACTGAATTCACCAGTGTTTGTGATATTTTCCTACCCTGTTGGTGCACCTAGAGTGCCCTTATCCGAAAATGTCTACAGTGCTGACTCTAAACCACTGAAGTGCTAAAGGAACTTGTCCAAACAGACAGACGGGTTCTCCAGTGTTTCAGCTGGAGCAGCTCCACTTTATGCAGCCTTAAGAAATGGTGATATGTGATCCAGAAACAATGATACAAGTGCATCACCAGTAGAGACAGTGACATGATCTGGCTTTTCAACCTGGCTGCTTTTTCTACTCATCCTTCCTGACGCTAATTCCCAAAATTAACTTTTCAGTGAACATATTACCACTCTGGTAATATGGCTGCATCTGCACTCCTAATTACCAGAAGGTGTGGCCAAAACATTTCCTGAATCATTGCCTGGTCTCTGTGCTAAAGACGTGTGAAAGGATTTTGGAAGGTCAAACACTTTCTGCGTAAACAACACCAAATGTCCTAAAATACACTGGCTCTACTGCGAATTTCAAAACTTTTCTTAAGCGCTTGTGCTAGCAAAATTTACTTGCTTAGAGGCATGTGAAAGACAAAGACAAAGTGGGTTAGAGCATGGCCAGACCTAATTCCATTTTGTATTTAAATGATTATCCTCAGGAAATTTTTACTTAGTATTACTTATTTTAAAACTGATTTCTTAGGAAAGAGATGGAAAAATGAAAGAAATTAATTTATATAGAAAATATTTTAACACCTACTCAAGAACTGCTGTGACATTGGGATGGATCAATGTCCACAGACAGGCAGTGTAAAGATATCCGAGCACCTTGTTTAGTGCTTGCAAGCAGGCTGAACCCTAACTTCTCATGCTGCTGTTTAAAAGGGCTATTCCACAGGTCATAATTCTCATTTTCTGCAGCCAGCTTGTCACCTGGTTAATATTGCAAAGATTTACACTAAATTCATGAAAGCCTGTTTGAAGTGTCAAAGCTCCTTTAAAAGAAAAATAAAGTTAACCTGGGCAAAATGAATAATACATATTTTATAGCCAAAAAGCGAGTTTCTTTTAAGCTTCAGAAGAACTGCTGGTTCCTACACCCTGTGATTGCAACAGTATTTCTTCCTAAGGAACAGAAAGCATTTATACCTTGATATCCAATTCCTTAAGGTATGTCTACACTTATAAATTTAAGTATATTTCTTCTTCGTTCATTGTGTACTCTGGCAGAAGTTGGGGAAGATGTAAATTTTTACTTTATACATGCTGAAGCATTAGCAGTGTCACCCTTAACACTTCCTGTAAAGCAATAGTGGTCGAATTTTCTCCAAGATTAAACAGAATGAAAACATGTTTAAATCGGTGCCACAAACTTTTCCACAGTGGCATTTCACAAGAAAACAGCACTTCACTGTTACAGTCCCTAATGTCCATGCTGGAATACAGTGTCATACATGACATTCATATGCTGAAGATTCTGGAATGCAATGTAAATCTCATTTGCAGATATTAATTAATGAGAAAAGACAGTAGCAACTGTAAAGGAAGACTGCAAAGGGTCTAAAGATTGCAATTAGTTTATTTCCAATAGAGGAAAGACAGGTAGAAGCTCTTATCAAACCAGGTCATACAATACCACTCATGGACTGAAACTGAAATTTTCAGTGATTTGGAAGATATTCAACCCTGTTGTCTGGGGATAACATGGCTATGATTCACTGCCTCAAAAGCAATCACAGATCAGCAACTACTTTCTGCCCCCAGCCACTCTATCCCATGTCAGAGTGAAGGTCATAACAATTTTCAGCAGGCTGGTGAATGCCTGGGGATTTTGTGGCTTGTGTTTGTCAGGACTATGTGAACACAAGTACTGTTCAGTTTGTCATCTAGTTTACAAGTGCACAGGGCTTACATCAGTAGTTATTATAGGTTAAAAGTAGTTAGATAAAGCTGAGGTATGGAGGATAGATAAGGATGCATCCCCTGTCTTTGTCTATCTATGCCTGCGTTTGAGAACCGGAGGTCCCACAGACAGAGTGATTCACAAGGGAGTCTTGAGCAAAACAATCTTAAGTGGAGGAGTTTTACATAACTCGTTGCCAGCAAGCAAACACTCACAGTCACAGAGAAAAAAAACAAGAATATGAGTATTTGCAAACACATAGGTAAAACATCTATCCCCAGTCTCAATTTCTCTTTCCTCTGTGAGGCAATGGGCAGAGCAGATGGTGGCGATGTTTGAGTAATGCTCTTCTGCTGCCCTTTCCCTGATTTTCCTGCCATACTGTTTCTGAGTGTCTCTGCAACAATGTGGGTGGACTCAGTAAGTTCTGCCCTTCACAGTGGAAGACATCAAAGGAAAGAGAGTAGGTTAAGGAGCTCATGTGGAAGGAGAGTATGACTAGCCAGATGAAGAGAGTTGTATCAGCCCTGGCAAAGGAAGGCAAGAGAGTAGAGAGACTTTACAAAACCATGCTACACAAAGACTCTTTGGGAGGGTAGGAGAAGATTCATGTGTAAGGACAAGCTGTGAAGACCAGCAGAGGAGGGTGTGTACAGCTGTAGGGTGGAGACGCAGAAGTGCCCAGGGAAAGATGTAGCTGTGGCACTGCTGGTGTGCTTCCTGAGGAGATGGATAGCCTTTGTCCTTCTGAGAGAAGACTAGCAGCTTTGTGGAAGTAATGAGTGTCTTATTGCATTTTTGTGGAGTTGTGCTAGGCCTTTGGCTGAAACACCTACATAATGTTTATCTCCTGCAGGTTGCGGGGATGGCTCAGCTATCCAGGGGCACTTGAAATAGCAATCTGTTCCCACATGTCCTGGAGCCCATGGAGCACTTACCTTGGTGTGTACTATACTCCCCTGCATCTTGAGACACATTAGATTCTCCCACTTAATCTGTTCTTAAAAGTGTAATTTTAATTAGCCAAGTTTTCTGCTTTTCATATCTTCTGCTATGACCCCCCTCCCCTTCCAACAAGATGTTCTGTGACATGGCCGCTGCAGAGAGTCAGTGGGTGTCCCAGGTCTGTGCTGGAAAGAGCTTAGGGACATGTGCAGAGGAAATGTCTTTAAGCTGAATTACTCTAACTTTCAACTAAACTGCAAAATATTTTCTTGATTTTGAAGGAAGTAATTTTAAACTTTGCCAGAACTTTGCCAAAACTTTACTGGTCTTCCATGGGATGGCTGGTTCTTTTCTGTGGAAAAAAAAAAAAGAAAAAAAGAAAAAAAAGGAAAAAAAAAAGAGCTTTTCCTTATATATCCTGGAACTTTTGTGGCAGAATTTACATCCATGCATATCCTAGATGTAAATGTTTAAAATTTTTCCAATCACTGCTCTGATCTAAATGCTAATATCTATGCTTGCCTCCCTCGAGAGTGTCAAAACTCCACAGGAAACATATTTTTCTATTTACTGCTTCAATGTAAACTGAGTGTCATAGTGATGAGTAAAAAATGTAAGAAGATGGGTAAATCAAGAAGGCTGTAGTAGAAAGAGTTCAAAACCTGAAGAGAAGCCATAGGAATGATCAACTACGAATGGAGGGAAGTTCCGGAAAAGCTGACTGCGGAAGGGGCAGGAAGGGAGGCAGAAAGGGAATCCCGTTTTATCTACAATAAACCCCACAAAGATGTCAGAGGAAGGAAATGGAGAGGCCTCCAGTTGGACAGCAAACACAAGGCCTGCATTTTCTGCAGTACCATCTGTTTCTGCATCTTGCAGTGCATTGCTACATACAGCTGCTGCCATCAAATGCCCAGCTAATTTTAGGGTACTTATCTGTGCTTGAGCTTGGGTAAGTAGTCTCTCAGCCTTCATTTGTATGAGATGACACATGAGCTCTCCCACCTGCTGTAGATTTCCTGACAATGTCCCTTGGGAGACCATAAAGACAGCTATGCAGTTGTGGGATGAAAAAGAAGGGTCATATAATTAATTAGAAACTGCTAAGTTGTCAACAGCATTGGCTATAGTAAGCAGTTTGTTTTCAGCCTGGGGAGGGGTTGACTTGCAAAATAAATTAAAAAACGTCTTTAACTGGAAGGGCCCAATATATTCATCAGTGTCTGTGTGAAGGAGGATACAGCAAAGATTGTGAGCAATAGGAGATACCATTGTTACAGGAAAAAAAGGTAAAGAAGTGTTTTAGGAACGTAGACTGTACTATGTGTCTGGACAAGGGAGCACCTTACCAATAGGCAGTGGAACTTGCTGTTGGAGCAACAAGAAGTTGCATCCTGGAGATGGGGAGATCTGTACCTGTAGGACTTCTGTTTGTTTTCTTGCTTATCTATATGTGTTGTATAGGTGATGACTCCATGACGTGTGTGGAGAAGGACCTAAGCTGTACCTGGAAACAGGTGAAGGAAGGATAAATCAGATGGTATCTCAGGCGTAAATTGGTGTGTAGATCAGTGCATCTCCAGGTTTGAATCCTTGGGTTAGGAAGACCCTGATAAGGAGACATTTAAACCTAGGACAAAATGCTGCTAGTCAGAGAATTCAAAGGGAAGTAAACTAACAGAAAAATACTGACCTGCCTATAGACCGATCAGTTGGTGTGCCCACAACAACAAAAAAAAACAAAACTGAAAGCTTCACTGTTGTCTCCTTGATGAAAACCACATGTTGATGAAAGCTATGATTAAAGTTAATTAAACAAGAGTCTGTATTAAGAAAGAAAAAGAATGCTACTAAGGATGTGTCATAATGTAAGCTGAAAGTGCACCTTCACCTTGAATACTGTTTAAAATTCTGGGCACAACGCTTCAGAAAGGGTAACACTAGAAAGCAAACAGGTCCAGAGAAGGGCAAGAAAAAATATCAGAGGAATAGCAAGATGTCTGCTGTGTACATAGTGATTATAAAGGTGAATGCTGTAGAGAGACACAAATAAATTATGACATAGCAGAAATATCTCCAGTACTGACCAGAACAGAGAAGGTCAGACAGAAGCACCTGTTTGCTTCCCTAATAGAAAAACACGGACACACCATCAGGTGAAAAGGATACCAATTTAAAACTTAAAAGGATGCTTTTGGAACCATAAATAGCATGCAGCTGTGTATGAACTGTTGTAAAACATGACTGAAAAAGAGGGATCAGTAGGATTCCAAGGAGGACTTAAGACCAAATCTCCAATGGTATTTAGATGGCTAACTCTTACTGAAATGCATGTAGTAACTTCAATTAGCTGCGAGCTCAATTTTGGGTGGTTCTGAACACACTGGCTATAATCCAGCAAGACACATGCTTTGCTCTCAGCAGGTAAAGAACGTTCCTGATGAGCACAGTGGAAATCATACTCCTGAAGTTAAGCACACGCTTAAATTCTTTGTTGGACTGGTATGAGCTTGTTCAGTATGGAGCTTTCTATAAATAAAATACCCCCAAATTGTTTATCCCAGGGGAAAAAATTGCTTCACTGAGCAGACAAATACCCAACGTCTGCATACTTTAAACAGCAACAATAGCACTCATATAATAATGTACAAGGGCTGACTTAGATATGAGGAAGAATTGAGCACCAGCTGGAAATACGTGCTGGTTGTTTACTCCACTGACAAGAAAGACGTTACATAAAAAAAAAAAATTCTTTTAGCTTAAAGTTGCATTTCACTGTCTGACATTCTATTTTGGAAGAAAAGAATAGTGTCTTGTCAGTATGCTTTAGTGAAAAAAAAAAAGAGAAGCATTTTTTAAAAAAATACACCCACACCTGGAATATGTAGAGAGTGAAATACACGAATCAAGTACAGTAAATAGTTTAGAAGACTTGAAGTTCTGGTTCATTGTTGTAGATAACTGTTAGGATTAGTTACATGCTATGTGTTCCTCGGTGGTGAAATGAGCTGCCCTTCCTCCACTGCCCTTTATGCCTGCTCCCACACTCGTTTAGATGTGCCAGCACAACTGCTTGTGGGACCATTTAGTGGACCAGATTTGGGAGATCTGCGTTAAAAAGCAATCAAACAAAAGCAAGGACAAAAGCTTTTTTTATCTGGCGGTTTTCTTTTTGCCCTGGACTCTATCAAGGGTCTGAGACACAGAGTGTTCCACAAACAATTGCATTACCTCCGTCAAGGAGACAGCAAACTGCTGTGGAGGGGCAGCAGCTGGGTCAGGGCAGCACAGAGAAACTTCCCAAGGCAGTTTTGTCAGCAAAAATAACATGTAATTGTCCCACAAGTCTCTCTCTGGATTCAGTTACAGCAGGGTTTAATTCCAAGGTTGATATGCATCCCATCTCTTTGTCATTGTACTTTTATACGTGTGTATATGTATGTATATAAATGCATCTGTAAAATATTATATGTGCGTGTGTGTATCTCTGCATTTGGAAAATACTGTTAGTGTCTCATTAAGATGTGAGATTTGTTTTCCTTGAGAAAAGAACAAAACAAAACCACACGGGCAAACTGATGTGTTTGGAGACAGATTTAAAAATGCCTGGGAAAACACACTGCAATGTTTGTAAAGCCCCATACAATAGAGTCTTAACTGCCTGTCACACAAACATTCCTCTCGTGTGAATGGGTGCTAAAGTATGGAGCAGCAGTCCATAAGCATGGGCAGAGAAGCAGATGGCAGGTCACCCTATTAATACAGAGAATTCAAGCAATCCCAAACATTTTATAGTGCTTTTACCCTCACAATCTGAAACTGTATTACAATGGAGTGAAGCGCCAATAGCTCCATTTTAGGGATGAGGAATCTGCAGACAGACCCAGTCAGATACTACCCATTTTCTGCCAGCTCCTATGTATTTGCAACAAACCACCCGTTCTTCTCTGCTTGCTGAAATATGTTCTGTGTCTGTCAGGAATATGCTTTCTA
The DNA here is from genome assembly GCA_013400375.1 of Thinocorus orbignyianus. NCBI lineage: Eukaryota > Metazoa > Chordata > Aves > Ciconiiformes > Thinocoridae > Thinocorus > Thinocorus orbignyianus. The sequence continues at coordinate 522,924 of VXBW01008331.1, forward strand.
GAGCTTGTGTGTGCTGAGGTACAGCATCAGTTTGGTACAGCTTCCCTGTCCTCAGGATAAATGACAAAACAATCTGCCCAAGAAGATGAAACAATTGATGGATCTAGAAAGAGGACATGGGTCTCCAGGCTCTGAGATACCATGCTACGTGTTGGCCTTTGCTTGTCACTGGACTCTCTTATGAATAAAGTCATGCTGAGACCTGATGAGAATTGCCTCCTCCTTTAAGCTATTAGATGCCCTGAACTTTAATGTGTGTCAAGGGTTTTGGGGCTTTTTTTTCCACATTCTAAATCTTCTTAATGTTTCGTTACCTGGGGAGCTTCATTTAACATTCACCTGTCTGAAAACGATTGGGGAACCGAAATGCAAATTACTCCCAGACAATGCAAATATGTGGCATTTTGCAAATGAACCTTGCAAGACTTATGCACATGTAAGAACATATTCCTGATGCAGCCACTATAGTCAATTAAACTGGAGATGACCATAATATGTTATATTGCGTGTCAGAGGTTAATTGTTCTCGCCATTTTTGTCTTCATCCCAGCAGGTGCTCCTATGCACCACCTTCTCCTGTCTTCTTCTCTCCTGGTCACTGACAACACCGGTTGGAAGCAGCTGGCTAGTTTTCTGTCTTGGGTCAGATGTGTTAAATGCTGGTTCCTAAATGTAGCAGCTCACTTCAATCTAGGGGAATATGTTGAATACTCAGGGACTGGTTTTGGACTCTGGACTTCTGTGCTGTGCAGCGTTTAGCTTTGCTTTTTTCTTACTTCTCCGTGCAAGTAACAGAGACTTGGAGGGGCATCCTACGAAATTTAAAATATATGACCTGCCCCGAGATTTCCTGTTTTCCAGTTGCATTTTGGTCTGCACTCACATCTCTGAATTAAAATTGTGTTGCTTCAGTGCTTCAAATACGAAGGACATTCCACAGAATGAGCATCTGTTTCCTGGAAAAATTTCAAAAAACCAAATAGGTACCCAGCCCCCACTGAAGGGCTGATCTTCAAATATAGTTGTGCACTGATACATGAAAGCAAGGAATGTAATGTTTTTATCTGCCATTATAATTTATTTCCAGCCACAGTTCTACTTGCCCACTGTTAGATACGCTCATTGTGTTCTGTGCTGAGCAGCGAGAAATAGGACAGGGGGATAATGAATGAATAAATGAAGGTTTACAAAATCACAGGAACTCTGTATAAGATGAATGCAGAACTGTTGCTGATCAAACTTGCAATATTTGAACTAAGGAGCGCTATGGAAAGTTAGTGGGAGATGGGCTTAAGACAGATAAATGAAAGTACTTTTCATACAGCGATAATGACCTGCAATTTGTTGCTACAGAGGTTGTAGGGGCAGATATTTTCAGTGTGTTTGGAAAGGGGTGACTGATTCATCAACCACAGGTCCATAAGCAGATGCTGAGAGAACAGGTGGGGATGCACCCTGTGACACCTGATGGAACAGCTGTGGAAGCTAAGGAGTAGGATAGGAGGGAATGGACTGCAGATAGTCATGAAGCTTGGGTGTACTGCATAAACAACACTGACACTAGATTTTTTTCTGACAGATCTAAGGGGAAGAGTTCACTCCATACCTCCCCAGCTCAGGCCCTCTTAAAGGGCCAGCCCTTCAAGGCTGGCTTTGAAGTTTTCACCTGAGATAGCACCAGCTTTTCCCACTTTTTCCTCTATAAACATTTCTGGCTGATATAACAGATCCATGTATCTGAGTTGTCACTTCGAGTTCCTCAGTCTCACTCCTTAAGTACATAAGAGTATCCTTAAACAAAAGAGAGTCCACAAACACAGCTTGATCAGTACTCCCTCAGTTTCTGCAAAATGGGTTTCAGAGTACTTGTTGCATGTAAATACCACTTTCCAGAATCTTCATTTCTGCTTCTTGCACAACACAATCACCAGGAGGAAACTCATTAAAACTTCCTACACGCACGTACTTAATAAATGGACCCAAATCTTAAGAAACATCTAGAATGTCCCCATAAATAGACCCATCCAAATACTTTGATTTTACACGTACTCTTCTTGAAAAGTGATATCTCATGCAGACAGTCCTGTCATTTTGAAACGGAATAATTCGTGTACAGAAACAGGAACTTTTGCAGATAATCAATAAAGAGTAGAAATCTTCAGTTCTAGTATTTTTCATAAGACATCTCTTACTTCTCAGTTGCAAACTTCAAGGGAGTCTACAAATCCCTTCAAATAATAAATCTAGAATTAAAATCTGTAACTCCTGGATAAAAAATAAGGGGATAATGAAGATATTACATTATATGCCATTACAATTTGCCATCCAACCCTATTTTTATGAACATGAATGGTTTCTTTTTTTGTGTCAGTTCCAAAAGATCTGTCAACTCTCTCTCTGCCTGTGTCACATCTCTGCCAGTGCTTGCCTCTCAAGCACTAATCAATTGACTAGTGATCTAATCAATTAGCAAAATTAGATTAAGCTACAAACAAATATATCTAACTTGATTTTAACTTTCTTCTTTATGTGATACTTCTTAGCAGAGTTCGTAAAAGAACTCTGAAGTCTGTACTTACTTATTTTCACTAAATATTTTGTAAATCTAATAAAAGATAAAAGTTCTTGCAGCCTTGCATCTTAACAAAATACTGGAGAAGGTAGTCAATCTTAGCATTTACATGTTGAAGATTTATCATGTGGAGATGTAGGAAGCAGGGAACAAAATTATTCTTTTCAGATTACATTGACATGGAATTTTTAATGGTGCATCATCATCAAGAAAATACATTTCTATGTTTGTCTCTTTCATGAGAGTAGGAAGATGATTTCCTCTGCCTGTTGATTTGTCATCTTTGCTGGAGAGGTGTTGATTGTATCTCTCCATTAGCACAAACAATTTGGTTAAAGACCTGGTAACCAGTAACAGGTTTTGGTAACTAATAATTGCCTATGCTGAAATATACAGCAGAAAAGAAATTATTTTCTGGTGTAGTTTACATCTCCTGTGCTATATTTTGTAGATACAGTTCCTGTGACCTTGAATTTAGAACTCCAAGTGATGTATAAAACAGTGTAAATGAAAATCTTCATGCAAAATATCTTGAAGTTGAAAGACACCTTTTGACTTCAATAGGTCTTGTATCATATTTGGTCATAGTCATTCAAGAAGTAAACCCCCTCCTTTTAGATATATGCACATAGGAACTGGGTCTTTATATAGCCAGTGTTTATTGGTCTATCATCTGAAAAAGCAGAATGGACTGGGTTTTTTTTTCACAACAGAGATAACTTCCAGTATTTCTTAGATCCCTCTACTAGTTTGAGCAATATGGGAAGTGAATTCATTATTAAAAAGGTCACAGATCACCGCTTTTAAGTTAAAGACCTCTCTTTAAAAAGTAGTTGGCATATTTCACTAAGATACATTTCTAAAGAATGTATTTAAGAAGTGATGAAAACACTCTACTCTTTCTCAACCTGTGAAGGCAGCTGCTTTGGGAAAGGGAATGATAGCAAGGGAGAGAGAAGAGGAAGGGAAAAAAAACCCACTACACCAAACAACTTATTATCTCTTTGGTTTTTTTATCATTGTGTTTTTACACATTTACTTTGAAACTAGTGTGCTTGATGGACTTTCCTGGCTGTGTCTGAGCTGAATATTATTACATCAAGCAGCCCAACCCAGCAGTGGTCTCACAACCCCGTCTGATACTCCCTTTGTGCATCAGGCAGAGAGAGATTTTGTTTCATGCATCATTCATAAACTCACTGCTGGGATTCTATAAGGCACTACGTCTCCCAGTCCTACTGCAGAAACTTAAAACAAAAAGAAATGACTGTGTAGTCTTCTTTTGTGGAAATTGGTCACAGATGCCACGTCATAAGCTGTGCTGATGGCAAAGACAACACTCATTTTGAATGCAAGATAAAAAAGAAGCTATTTATTGTTGGGTCCATGTCTTGAAAGTTTTGTTCAGTCACATTGTGTGCTGTCTTGCAGTGTTATTTGGCATGCTGACAGGGGAGTCACCTGTATCTCCAGCACCAAGAATGGGAGAAAACAAAACCTGTACTTTATATAGAAAGCTGTTACTTGAGAACTTCTGCACATCACTTAATTTTCCAGTCATTCAAAAACCTTTTTTCTTACCCAGCTAAGTCACAGTCAGACCTCCTTTCCCTCAAATTCAGCCTATTCTCTGCACCTATTGGGCTTCTTTCCTCTCTTTTCTCCTCCTATATTGCTCCACAGTGGGTGGTAGATCCTTTCCTCCTGTTCTTTCCGCCATCTGGAACAACCATTCTGTGACTGATTGAGTAGGGCTCATTGCACATGTGGTCTCATGGGACACCTTTTTCAACTGGCCTATGCCTCCTTTCCTAACTCAGAAACAACAGCAAAGAAAAAAAAGCCAGTGTAACTTTCATTCCTGAGCTTCTCTGCATTCTCCTTATGAAAGAATCTGAAAAACCAAGGTTTTGCAGCAGTCACCCTTACTTCTAGCCTTGACCAGGCATGGGATCCATTGTAACAAAGGGTATTTGGGTTTGTGTTGATAAGTGTTGCCCACAGGGACATGTTCTCAGATGTTTCTGGAAATGGCACATAATCTATCTCAATGAATTTTTGGAGCAGGGCCTCAGGATGGGTGATGAATCCTGGGCTGAATCAGTTTATAGTAAGGCAAATGTGTGCTCCTATCTGTTGCCCAGGAATTGTTCCCTACAGATGGCTAGTCACATCTTTCACTGTGTTTTCGCCTGATTAGGCAGGAATATAGCAAGTCCCCGATGCAGATCCCATTCAGTCAAGTGAAAAAGAACAGGAATTTGCTGGCACCCAAGAGAAAAATCCCATATTCAAATTTCTGACTTCATATTCCTCAAAATTCCCCACACATTGAGGGACATTAGCTTTGAATTTGCAATGGACCTTGCTGCCTATCCCAGTGATAGCCCCCCCATTTTGGGCGTATGACTGCTCTTGTTTATCAATCACACTCAATTTGTGTGTAAGCGCTAAAGGATTCAGGACTGCCTCAGAACCCTGAAATGTGCCATACTTTTCATACCATTCTTCAAATCTTTTTAAAAACATCTTCCTCTGCTGACCTCCATAGAGCTTGAAATAGATGCACTTTTCAAGACACTACAATACAGTATAATATAATACACAGTTCACCCAAAAAGGCAGCTGAAGTGTCTCGGTACCTAGTGTAGTATAATTAAAGGAGTCTTCTGAAATAAACCAAAGTGATGAATGTGTCAGGGAGCACAAGCTCAGAAAGTTGCCCTGCTCCTCTCTTGCTCTTCATTGAGGCTGAGGTAGCAGTTTCTTCCTGTTAGGGAGCTAATAAGGACAAAAATAACAATAGAATCAGTATTAGCTTTGTGCTACTGTGACCTTACTGCACTTCTTGCTTGATGACCACTGAAGGAATTTCAAACCAACATTTTCACACCACTGATGTTCTTTTACCAGGAAACCCAGACAGACATTCAAGAACACAATTGCATAGGCTTTTCCATTTTTTCTCTAGCTCACTTTTATCTCAGGTCTGTCTGGGGAAGAAATAGCCATGGTATCGAATGATGAAGAGACAAGTCCAGCTGAATTTCAGGCAGTTATTTTTCAGGTCAGATTGAGGGATGCAATGTCTGAACATTATTTACGCAATGCTGAAGATCAAGTTCTGACATGCACTATTTTAAGAATTTTTCTAATTAATCTTCTACTACCTTTTGGGACAGATGAGTTATTACTTGGATACTGGTTCTATCTGTAGTAACATGTAGCTTTGGAACTTAATTTTGTTTTTTTTTTACAAGCAAACTGCCTCTTAGATTGTGGATGAATTCATATTTTTTGACAAAAATAATGAAATTAAAATAAGAGTGTGGACATGCATGGATGGGTGTTATGCTGGCAGATATTATGTTTCCCAACCTGCAGTGGAACTTGCTGTGTGCGTTAGTTTGTGTACAACATGCATTTTACTGCTGTCACTGTGCACCAAGGGTGATAATGCTCTAGGCAAACTGGTACGGAAGAATTCATGTCTATCAATTGCAGACATTTTCACTCATCTGATATTAAAGGTGTGAGAATTTTTGTGACGGTAGAATGATATAGTCTGCTACCACACAGTTCTTTCATTGCAAGTGCCTGTGCAATGTCTTTAAAGGTTTATATGAAGGCTGTGTTTTGCTCTAAGTGACTGCCTTGTTCTTGAGCATTCCTCCACATGCTGCAAAATGAAGACATTTAGCCCTTCGCCCTATGAATTACCAGCAGCCTTTCACTCAGCTCGCATTTAATTACTGTACAAGTTTTTTCCTGTGGGTCTCTGGACCTCATTCTGTGCTGGTATTACCCCATGTGGAACAATTTGCATAACAGAAAGTATCAAAAAGTGTCATTTTGATTTAGTCTGCTTCTGTTGAGGTGTAGATAGCCACTCAAGATGTAAGGCACTGGGTATTTGCTGCCTCACATTGACTCACATACTCAAGCAGATGGACCAACATTTTCTGTGGGAGAAACTGAAGGGCAAAACCCACTACAAATGCCTCCTTAAGGCTTGTGTGGCATATAAGGCAACTGGAGTTCTTCATAAAGCAGTAATTAAACCAAAGCACATACTCAGTACAAGCAAAAACTCCCTAAGAAAGTAGAACTCTTACAGAGTAATAGAACTTTAGCACAAACTATTCTGTCTATGGTATTTGCTACTTCCATGTGCCACATCCAAACCAGAAACTGTTTGGGGCTCTTTGATGCAAAACTCATTTGCTCTGTGAAAGTGCATTGTAAAATGAATTAATTTTAGGTCTGCTTTTACGAGTTGTCCAGGGGACATAATAATCCCTTTTAAATTTTGTAAAGGACTGGCAGAGAAAGGGATTACTGAGAAGGACTCAATTTCTGTCATCATAGCTTAATGGACTTGCTTTCTCCAGTGGCCACACCACATGAACTGCTTGCCAAAGAGCCCGTCTTTCCTTCATTACAATTTTCTAAGCCTGTTCCTTACCTCCTGAACTCTCTGACATTTTATCTGGAGGACATATCAATTCAAGGCAAGGCACAGGAGCTTTCTCTCCCTCAAGAAATGTAACCTTTGTGCTGGATTGAAAAGTCTGTGCTCTTAAAATCATTTTATACCTAAACCATGTCCAATTCAAACCTCCCAAGCCCTGTATTTCAGTTCTGAGGGAAAGGGCGGAGGGGGAGAGAGGAGGGCAAGTAATTTACATCTAATTTTGGGGGAAGTGGGAGGAACTGTGCCAAGAAAGATGTCATTTATGAACAGCACAAACTTTTTCTCCTGCCTGTTGAGGCATATGCATAGGCAAATCCTTAGCTGCTGTAAATTAGCGTAATTCCGCTCGCATCCAGAGCACAATCTCCATTTTAATTATCTGGGTCTTTATTTTCAGGTACTGAGTGCATTACACAATTTCCTGTGTGAGGTAATTTGCATTCAGGCGTGCTCCAGCTGCACGGTTCTATAATGTTTATACGCCTGTCATTATAAAATGCTGAGTGAACAATAACAGGGGCTAAACAGGAGCATACGAAGAAGAGAAAAGACTCGAGGTGAAGTGCATGCCTAGCACAGACATTCAATGTGTTAAACTGTTTTATTATTATTTTTAGCTATTTCCTAGCTAGACATAGACAACCAGGCAAAGAAATAGTCTCTCCAACAACTGGAAGAAATTTTAAAAAATAAAGCTATGGCACAGCTGCTTGTTTCTTTCTGCAAGAGCTGAGACAAAAATGCACTTAGAGGCTAAGCTTTTCAGTGTAGAGAAAGTAAAAATAAAATAAAAAAAAGAGCCAAGGACAGTACTGAAAAAGCTCAGTTTGTGCAACGAGGTTAACCCTGACAGAAAAAGATGTTCACTGAAGTCCACAAAACATCTTGCCACCTAGTCTATGGGTTTTACTCTAAAAAGTGGAGCAACTGATGAGAGAGGAACTGGGAGGCAAAAGTGCAACTGTCAGGAAGACCAAGTGAAAGTAGCCCTTGAGATGAGAATGGGAAAGGAACAAAGGAAGAGGAAAGCAGCACCAGGAAACCTTCTGCTCTTTTATGCAGACAGTTGCTTGCTGTCTCCCTCTCTGCCAGGATCTGAGACATGCTGAATTTTGGCTGTCAAAAGCAGCCTAACCAAAACCTTTCAGAGACATCAGATGGTCTGCCCTGCTGGCTGCTGGTCTTAGGTGGGATTTTATAAAGCTGTCATTTGGAGGCCACTGATTTATGAGACATGAGGAGTTAACAAGAGTCATCATTTAGAGCTCCAAGTGGTTTTAACACCTTGATTATGAAGTTTACTAGAAAAAAGCATTATTGGCCATTCAAGCACTGTCACATTGTCCTTTGTCCTTCAGTCAGATGTTTAGCCTTCTGATGAAAGGCTGGTACATGTTAAAGCAGCCCCTAAAACAAGTAAAGTTGAATTTCAGAAATAAAATATTAGGCAGCACTCACCCTTGGTTAAAACATGTTAACCTTGAAAAACACATCAGTCCTTCAGAGTGTTAAGGACTCAAACATAAATGACGCTGGGTATTTGAAGAGCTCTTTCATGCTTTACTGTCGAGATTGCAACGCTGCTGCCCTCTGATGAGGGAGCAGAAACAAACTCTGCCATACGGTTAACCAGTCGTGAGGCTCAAGTAACCAAGAGTATGTTGCTTGAGAACAACCCACATTCTGGGAATTACTCATACAAGATGCATACAGATATTTATGGACAACAAATGTTGCAAAACAAAGCCAGGTTACTAAATTAAAAAGCACATATTTCTGTAAGAAAATATACCTATATGCAAAAATTCAAAATGGTTGAGATCTACTGAATTCTGAGTTTGAATTACTGCCATTTAGAATCAATCTGAGAAAATTTAGGAAGGCAAAAGATTTTAAAGAAAGAAAGTGCAGATTCTTTAAATAAACATTTAAAGCCCAGATCCAGCTAACCCTAGAGAGTATGCCTTCGAGCAATGAGAATGCAACCAGAGTCCACCAAATAGACATTAAACAGTAATAGGCACTACACATTGCTGAGGGACTATGAAGGATTTGGCCATGGGGAGGAATGAACATAATGCACCCAAACAAATGGGCAACATAGTGTAATAGGTCTACATCTGTGCTTGGAGACATTTTATTCAGGCTTAGTTCAAGCTAACAGCAGAACTGGAAACAATATTCCTGCATCAAAATATCACCAAATGCAGACAAATAGATGCTGTGAACCTAGCCATAAGGCTCCCCAGTCCCAGCTAGTGTCCTCTCACAGTGTGACACTGCACCCTGTGAATGTGCCACCTTGAATCAACACTAGTTGAAGGGGTAAGAGTGCAGCACAGCAGGGCAGCAACACGGGAGGTCACTGTGGCTTGCAGCACCTCTGGGTTTACCCTTCATTGCCCAGCACACTGATGTCACTGAAGAAAACAATTATTTTCACACTTACGTAGCATTGCAACCAGGCTTACTGGTTCTTTTCCTCTTGTCTTTCGAAATCAGAGAGGAACAATAATTTTCTTCTCTAAAGGAAATAGAATAGAAAGAAAATGGGTTTTCTGCTCATTACAAAATCTCTTTAATGAAAGTCATGTTGCTAAGTCCCAGCTGGGATGCACTTTGGTCTTCCTTCATATTCAGCCACTGAAATGAGTTTCACAGTTTTGAGGAGATCTAGAGAGGGTGACTTTTCTTATTTAAAACTCTGGCTTTTATGGTGAGATGATTCTACTCCAGTCATTTTATTTTTAAAGATGTGAGAATTGACCAGAAAAAAAGTAACACTAACCTAAGCAACTCCAAACATGCTTTAAGTTGTTGAGGAGAAATAAAGTTTGAAACCCTAACTTCACAACTAACTCAATTTCTAATGAATCAGCCAAAGACCTGAGACATTCCAGATGTTCCAAGACTTTGGGATTCAGATACAATTTCCACAGTATTAAGCCGCTTTTAGAAATAAATATGAAATGTGGTAGAGATTTGGACAATTTAATACACTGAATTCTACTCATATCCTGTACAGACAAGTTGCTTTGCTATTCCCATCAGTAATGACTTCTGTAATTGGATATGTTGTGAAATTCAGCTCTTCTTCATAGCTCCATCTATTACCAGTTTCTCTGTTCTCTTTTTGATGCCCAAATTATCTCATATTCATCTGGACTTTGTCAATGCAAAGCTGTTCTTATTACTAGCCTTTGTTGTTTCCTGACTTCATTTCGAGTCAAATTCCTTTCTTGTAAATATGTATCATTAACATACTTGATTAACTTATTAAACATTGCAGCACAAGCTCATTATGTGTTTGTCTGATGTGATTTAACTTCCATTTTTAGTGAGTTCATTGCAACTGAAGGGCTGTGTGTTGCAGAGGGAGTGCAGGGTACTGCTTAATGCCCTCTCCCTGTCAAGCAGTGGTTCAAATCCAGTCTCCTCAATAGCAGCTTTAATTAACACTGTTTGACAGTTTTGAGGAAGGATTGTTTTGTTGCTGCCTCAAAAAACTGGGAGTTGTTTGTGTAAAGACTTTGTTGCAAAAAGTGAAGAAACACAGAAAAGATGCTTTCTTCTAATATTGAATAAGGGACTTTATTCTAACAAAGAAAACTGTTGTTCCCCTTGGCTTTTCTTATATCTTCTCTTTTTACTGCACTGTAGGTTTTCTGCTGTGAACTTTTCCCTGCGTTCCCCATGCTTATCTTCTTATTATTAACTAAAGCAACTGTAAGTCTGTTTACGCCACAGTCTAACCCTGGGCAAGTCATTGTGTGAGCACACATCCTTTTTCCAGCTGCAGCAGTGCCAGCTGAAAAGGGTTACCAGCCTGACCCTGCCTCCTAGCTACCCATCCTTGCCAGAGGCAATCCATCCTGAGCTACCTTTAGGAAGTACCTGAATCCAGATGAGTTAGAAGAGATATACTCACCACCCTCTTATGCCAGAGCCAGTTGTTTAGGCTGAAATGGTTTGGGGAGCTTTGCCATGAGCAGTTGAGGTAGCCTGGAGAGCAGTAGGTTCTGCTGGGAGAGTGATGATTAGCCTCAAGCACTGGGTAAGATGCAGTAGCTCCTTCTGTCAGCTTAGGTGTATGTAAAAGATGACACATCCTCACTTTTTTGGTCAGCATACTTTGCCTTTCCTTTCTGAAATATGGAGTTAATACCGATCCCTGCATTTCATGAAAGGCAGAGTTCATCAACGCATGCAAACCACTCCAAGAATAAAGGGTGGAAAGCATGAAGAAAAGCCAAAGCTTGATTATGAATTGGTATGTCAGATCCTAACAGAGACATGACGGTGGGCATTACTACTTCAGTTTAGCCATGAAACTAAGTAAATGGCTTGTTTCCATGTTAACTATGCGTGACAGATAAGAATTGCATCTCCCAGTGCCCCTGGAGGAAAGACCTCATGTGCCTGTCCAGCTCTGCATGCAAACTGCATGCCAGTGTGTAGGTCACAGACAACTCTTTCCACTCCCAGTCCCAGAATAGGAGGGAGATAGGTCATTTTTGCCTGCTAGGCTCATCTATTTTCTTGTCCATACAAGCTCAGTTGGGTTTGCTATTACATCAGGGACAAGAGGAATGGGCACCCGTGTCTGCCTGTTTACTGCATAAGATATAGATTGCTGGTCTCCTGTAACAAGAAAAATCCCTGAGGGAACAAGAGATTTCACTTTCTCCTCACCACACTTCTCTATGTGGACGTACAGGCCAGGTCAGAACGTGATTCTTCACGAGCAGCACGTCTTTCTGTTGGTGCCTCGTCAGTGAAGTAGCTCCAGGGCTCTTGAATGCATTTGGCCATTAGACCGCCCTATAGACAGACAACATCGGTGCACAATTCCTGGCGTATCAGTTATTCCCCGACTGCATTTGAAAAACTGTTTCATTGCAATGTGGGGATGTCCTCCAAGCAGAGTAAAATAGGCCTGTTAGATCAGGTTTCTGAAGTGGGAATTGGCAATTAAGTCAAAAGTGCAATTTCTCTGAGTGTCTGCGTATTGAGAAAAGCGTTAATATTCCTGGGAATTAAGTCACTTACCGTGATATTCTCAGAAAGACAGGAGAAAAGGTATGTCTATGTTAGGAGTGCTGGCACAGCCTGTCTATATTAATTAAGAATTGAAATTGATACTCTCCAATAGAGATCCCCGTTTCAAGATTTACTCAGCTCCAGTTCACATGATCCATAAAGAATTTGACAATTACTTTTGTAAAGAAACTATTTAGACGTCGTTTCAGCAAAAAAATGAGACAATACAGTAGAAGGTGACGCTGTCCCTTTGTTGTCTCAGAGGAAAAATAGCTCTCATGCTCCAGGAAGAAAAATTCTCTGCTTTGGAAGAATTAGTGAGGGAATGTATATGGTCTGTATTGTATGGGAAATCAGTCTTGGTGATTGCCACTGTCCCTGCTGACTTTAAGCTTGTCAATCTCTGCAACTGATAGTCTGGGGTTTTGCACAAGTACCAAACTAGTCTTTAAAAAAGTTTCGAGCAGTTGTATATGATATGCACCACAGGACAACCTGACTGTGTGAGTGGCAGATTTTCAATTTGCAATATGTCCTTTATAAAGAATCACACTTTCTTTTAGAACAAACAGGGAAAAAATATTCTTGTGTTCATCAAACTGTTGGAGCTATATGACAACAAGCAAGAAGTCCGGAAACCATGGAAAAGAGGGCATCATAATCCATAACACTGCATAATTAATCATTTTCACAAAAACACAGTCTTAAAAGCCTTGAAGTGTTTATAAGCTTCCAGTGGCCTATTAATAAAACAGTCAAAATGGAAATTAACTCTTTAAAATATGAAGGTAGGTAAAATGAAATTTTCCACAGAATAAAATTAGTCCTCGGGCATGCATCTCTTTGTCCCCTGGTCCTTTAGAAAGAGTTGCTGAATAAATCTAACTCTTGATTTAAGCTGACAGTATGTACAATAGTGTATGGGATGGTACTTAGTTCTACAGAGAAAGAAGTAAGTTAGCACAGGAGCCACATAATCTAAAAATAAAAATGCTCCAAAGGGTGAGCAGATTGGCTAAACAACACTGTTTCTGAAGGCAGGAACTATTAAGAAATTCAAACACTTCTCAGTGTTTCATGGTATTTTTCAATTGCCTAGCACATTTTTTTTTAAATAAAACCTAATTGATTTACAATACACACTCATCATTTCACATGCCAAAAATACCGTCTATTAGAAGAACATTAAGGTGACAAAATAATCCCACAGAAGCAGGAAAAAACTGTAGTTGCAGATTAAACCTCTATGGTTTACTATAAAGGGCACCACAGGAAGACATTAATGTGGAACCTAATTTTGGAAGCATAATGATAATGATTATTCTCCAACAGCTAATAAAAACAATCGGCACTTTTACTAGTGGCTTGCCTCCCGTATGATCTGGATGCATTTTGGACTACTGAAGCAAAGCTACCTTTTGGGTGAATGGGGAAAATCAGGCCCATGGCATGATGTAGAGGAGCACTGGGAGGAGTGTTTCACACAGCCTCCCTCCAGTGGCCATGAAAAGGTCAGGGAAGTTTAAGTGGATGGGTTCTGAGCTTGGGGAGCTGAGTTAAAGCAGTACTGAATGCTTTAGAAAAGCTTGGGCTAATGCCTACCTAAAGTGAAAAGAGTTGGGAGTATGGATTTTTTATAGTCGATTTGTGCCTGGGGAATTTTTTTAATTTTTTTTTTAGGTATTTTTTCAGGTTTTATTATGCTAAGTAAACATTGAAAATGGATCACATTATTGATTTGGTAGCAATATAGTAAGAGAACTGATGTATATTTAGATAAAATTGTGTAATAATAACATAAAAGCTCTTATTAAGCCTCAGAGAAAGAAGCATGTATATACATGTTGAGCTAGTCCAAAGGCTTGGAATTTAGTAGTTTCTAATGCTGTTATTTCCTCAGAATTACAAAAGCTGTTGTGTATTAATCACAGACTGAGTCAAAAACCAGGTTCTCAAAACAGACATAGTGGATTAGGAAGTGATGCTGGCCATCTCTAACCCACCGTGCCTTGAATTTTCAAGCTGTAGTTCTCCATACACCTTATATTGCTATCACCTTATATTGCCTTCAGCACTGCTACGAGTTGCCCTGGGCTCTCCACAGCTCCCACGATGATGATGCCCTGGCATCATCTTTTGCTTGTAGATGATGCTGTAAGTGCTCATGTGACTGCAGGGGAGTAAAATTGGGAACCCAAGCAGGTTAAAACTGACAAGGGTCTTTCTCTCTTTTTTTACCCTTCCCTCCGGTTTAGTTTCACCCATGATGGGTTCTCCACTCCGTACCATTATGTGCATTCACTAGCGATAGTTCAGAGAGAGGAAAGAGCCGTTCAGCCACCCCCTGCCAGAGTCCGGGAAGAGCAGGACTGATGCCTTTGGCAGTGGTGTTCACAGCATGCGTGACACTGTGGTTGCCACCACACGGCATTTGCTTCTCCCCCCGGGAAGCAGAGCTGACTGCAGGTGGCTCGGTCATGATGGTGACCTAGTTAACCAGGATCTTGGCCCAGATACGAGCTCAGTTTTCTGTCTCTAGGGAGCCTGGTTTTGATATGAGGTAGGTAAAAATGGAAACGGGGCAACTCGTCTCAGTGTAACAATTCTAAGAGGTCATGGGCCACAGTCTGGCCCAGAAAGCAGTTTCTCCTCAGGTACAGTCTATGCAGATGGTCACAAAGCACCCTCTCCTGTCTCCTGCCCTAATGAGATATGAGCCAGCTCTGGCCCTGCAAAGGTTAGCTGTGTTGTGCAAAGGTTGTGCTAGAGACAGTAAGCTGTACTGACAAGAGCTTTGCAGTATATGCTAACGCAGCTAAATGGTGTGCACTCCACCGGGGAAAGGGGACAGGGGGGGACGGGCAGAGATAGGCAGTGAATAATGACATCTGCCTGGTCAACACGTGCTCTGAGCTGTGAGTCAGGTTATGAATCAACTGGTTTGATGGACACTGGTACAAGCAAACACTTCCAGTACCCACTAAGCGCTGGGTGCTAAGCTGTCTAATGCCATGGGAATGAGATTGAGTTATTGCATTTGAGAGCATTAATCTTGGGCTCAGATGAGTTGTGTAAGATCATAACTGAGGGCTTGGAAACTTCCAGCTTACTCTTTATCTTTCTCTGCTATAAAAGGGCTGAATGATTTTTTGGAATTAAAAGCAAAACCAAACAAAAAAATCACTGCTCTGCTAAAATCTGTATTCCAAATTATAGCACAGAGCATAGTTTTGTGGCGGGGTTTAAAATAGACATGTGGGTAGAATCTTAATTAAAGGATTGCTATAGGACTCACATTATCGGTTACTGATAACTATCATAGAGTATGTGGTTAAATATAATTTTCTAGACCCACGTTTAGTAATATCCCTGACATTTAATGTCTCTTTTTCATAAGTACAACAAAATCTGTACTTTAATTTGATACGTAAACTGCATGTAACCCTATTAACGTGTTTACTGTGGTTATTCTGATTCAGTTTCTTTCATTCTTCAAACAAGATTTGTGGAGAGGAAAGAGATGATCACAGGGTATTTTACGTACACACAGTAATATCAATGAGGTATCACAATTCTAAGAGCATGCTGTGGCCCAAATTACTTAAAAGTATTGTTCCATTGTTGTTTGCACGTAAAATCAAAATTGTGTGTGGCTATGGAGTTAGGACATGAAAAAAATGGGGGGGAATTCAAAAGCATGATGTAACTGAGTTTCGTCCTACTGCGTTGCCACATGTTCAAGAGAAGGTAGTTGGGTGAAGAGAACACAGTCCGTAACGGGAATATATTGGTTAATAAAGGCTTGTAGCACATGGGGCCAGCTTCGTCACAGGCCTAATTGGACACACCAGCACCAGTCTCAGTGGTGTTATACCCACATATGCTGGCAGCAAATCTGGCCCTGAGCCTGTAGGCAATGAGCAGTAATGTTAGAGCAAATATGAAAAAGAACAACTCTACTAAATGATTGTGAACTGAGATCACTGGTGACACAGTTCAATTATGGCATTAGTTCCTGGTGTCAGAGAGGGGTTAAAATGGAATGTAATGACTCTTTAGCAGATAGATTTGGAGCAATTAGGAGTCTGAAAATGTCTCTCTGTGTAACTAAAAATTTAATTGCTTTTGAATAGCTAGGCTATAGAATCTTTTTTTCTTCTTTTTTCCCCCTTTCTTTTTCTGCACTGAAAACTGAGTTTTACTCCTATTACTCATCTACATGGACTTAATTGACTGAGGTTCTAAACCCCAACCCTCTAGTGAGTACTGATGAGGTTTTAAATTACTCTGAATTGCAAGCACTTTAAAATAAAGGCAAGGAAGTGTGCTAAGGCAATACAGCAGACAGAGTGAGGTGGTGGGGTTAGATTATCTCGGTTTCACATCTCTGCATGGAACTCCACTAAGGCCACCTTGGAAAGGGCAGCATTGCCCACTGTAAATCACAACTGTTGTCCCTATGCTCTGCTGTCTGCAGAGGTTTCCAACCGGTCACCAGAAGTGTGCAGAGCTTGTCTTTATTATCCTTGGCCACAGCAGTATGATGACTGAGGCTGAAATATTTTCACTGGAGGATGACCTCACTATCCCTTCTATACTTATACTGAAAACATGCAGGTCAGGAAGTAATGGGTGGGAGTAGAAGAGTAGTCTGACACTCTCCCACCAGACTCTTCCCTATTTTGCTGGCTACTTTCTACATCACAGGTCCAGACCAACACAGAATATGCCACAAACACCCTTTGGTAGATCTCCGTCTGTTTTCAGTATCTTAATTCTGGAGCTTCTGGGAGTGACTGGGTTTCAAAAGGTCCAGCTTTTGATGATCATAGCACCTGCAGCAGGAGTTCCTAAATGCTGAATAGAGACATTTACACTGTACTGAAATGAACGGGAGTGCTAATGGAATACAAAGCACTCATACTGTGTAGATGGACCATGCTGTACATGTATTTTAGGCAGCTTTTCAGCCCAGCACCACTCTTATGCAGTGCTCCCCTGCCTCAAAGGGAGGGGAAGCTCCTCTCATTTCTGTACTAAAGATACTCTGAACAGCAGTTTGTTTCCATATGACAAGGAGCTGGAGAGCCAGATCTTGCACTTCCCTCCTTCCACACCTCAGATGTGCCAGACTTTAGGAGCAACGCAAAGCCAGAAAGCAATGTCTTTCAGCTGTCAGTGTGTGATCATAACCTACTGATGCAAAATCAACTGATGCAAAATCAACCCAGAACTACACTTATCACAGTTGGAGTCAGGCAAAAAACTAAGACACTGGGTAAATTCCACTCTTGCACCTTCAATGCACTAGAGAGGTTCCTCCTTCAGGGCTTGGTGAGATGCTGCTGCCCTTCCATGCCCTTCAGAAAGTCTGAAGGGCATATTGCAGTGCCACTGGGGCAGAAACTCATCAGAGGGCAGGAACAGAAGAGCACAGAAATTGTCATGCTGCCAAGCATCCTCTCTTCTTCCAGTTTTGTTACTCATTTTCATTGTGATGAGCAAACTTCATTTATAGACCTGATGACAGAAGAATACTGATAGCTCTCCAATAAACAGCTACCTCCCAGGTGTCAGACGCATGAGACAAAATGCGTATCAGAATGGCTAAGTCGTTTCTGCCTGAAATCTGATGGTGTGAACAAGAAGCAAGAGATGTCAGTTTCACTATCCCTGTGATTTTGTTTTGGATATAAGGAATTGCAGAGACCAAGAAACCTTTTGAGCTACACCTTTAACAGTGAGACTAGCATTTCTTCAGAACATTTACCCAAAATGGGAGCACAGGCTTAATGTTGGCATGAAGAACTAAAGCAAAGATACTTACATTTCTATCATTTTTATGGCACAACCAGATGTTCTGCTTCATCTTCTACAGTGCTAATGTAGGTAATGAGGCTGCCTGAAAACATCAGGTCACTTGACCTTGAGTGGAATTTTCCTCATTCCTATGAACAGCGAGGTTGCATTTGTTAGCTAGGGAGGCAATAAATGTTTATGCCCAATTTAAGCAATTGCAGACAATACCTATTATATTTGGAGTAGTGGTTTTTAGCAGCAAAGATGAATTGAAAAAAGAAAGTACAACAGCCATTTTATTAAGACATAAATCCATGGAGGTTTAATTGGAAGGAGACAGGTGAAGGAGAGCAGAACTCTGCCTTCTTCCAGAATTTCTCCCACATAACATTCCCAGCTGAGCAGTAAGTGCCAGTGTATTCCAGCAAGGAAACAAAAGGAAGAAAGATTTTATCACAAACACAGTCTTCACTGGGTATTCAGTGATCTACAAGTAAAATATTATTACTGACACTTGCCACTTCTGAGAGTTGATTAATTGTACTGGGATATCAAATATATCTCAGCAGAGTCCAGTCTGTTTGTTTAAGAAGTGATCAGTGTTGGATGCTTCTTAGTGATTCCCGATAACTCAATTTTTTCTCCCAACCATATTTTTAATTTTCACCTATGCAACCCTTACATCAATTTTCAAGTGATATTATAGCAGTCCAGAGTTGCAGAAGACAACACAGTCGATTGCAGCAAAAGTCTAATAACTAGAAGTTCCTGGATTCAAACTGTGATTAGCCATTAATCTATTCTATGACCTCAGACACGTCTCTTAATTCTCTTGTCCCTCAGTTTAGCTATCTAATTTGTTTTCAAACAATTACAACACCTAGCCAAAAGATTAAGAGCCTCCTGTGAGCCAGCTATCCTAAGAACACAGAATTAGAAAACAATGACAGAAGGAGCACAAAAGGAAAGTGAAGAAGGTAATGGGTGCTAAAATAGTTACCAAAAAGGAAATTAAAAGGTTCATCTCCATTTGTGTGAGTGTCTTGTTGCACTGTCTTCTCTTTAATACTAAACAAGACTTCTTGTAAAGAATCTAATTGGCATCTGCTTCTGAGGGATTTCTTTTTCTTCTTCCAAATCTGGCATCCAGGTTCCTTTTAGTATTAATTTAATCTTATGTATAGTAATTAAAAATGTGGGAGACACCACTTTGCAAATGATGTGAGCCCAGTTCTGAAACCCTTTTATGCCATTCTAGACACAAAATGAGATTTCTGACACAAGGAATTTAAAACACAACTAGATGCAAGACCTGCTTGCAATCATGTAAACACTGAGACTTCTAAATACAGTTGCAAGTGCTCATAAATTCGGTTGCTCTGCTCATTTCAGATCAAAAGCAGTGCAGAGAGTGATCCAGGGACATCCAGCTGGCCAGAAAAAAGTCACTCTGAGCTTGGATGCACTCTAATGCCACACTCCAGCAGAGTCTTAGTTGCTCCAGCTTCACCACTTCCAGAGCTAAATGCATGATAGAGTATGTATTACACCATGTTAACCATAATGCTTGGATTGTCTTTTCCTTAGGCATCTTTGTGCCTGGGTCTGTTTTGAGCTATGTGGGCTCAATCCTCTTTGTCCCATTTCTACTTCATTCCCTGCACTTTATCGTCATGGCAGACCAACAGCCACGGACCTGCCTTTGCACAGACTTTTATACCTGTTGCCAGAAGTAAATTAATCTCCAAAGGAAAAAAAAAAAAGAAGAAGAAGAACAAACTCACAATTAAAATATTTTGCTTCTGGATTGACTGCATCCTCTCTCTTAACAACTGCTCTTCTCCTGTGCCCGATGGCTAGGGTCCCTCAGGGAGGGTTGCTGCTGGTCACATGCGCATTCTGATGTGCTACAACCCATATCATGAGTTGGTACTTTACCCTTCCATCTTTCTGGCTAGTCCATGGCACTGACACTCCTTCACCATGACGCCTTGAGTCTTGTTAGCTTCTGGAGTGCTCCCACCTGAAGTGCTGCTGAATCACTGTGCTGCATTTGTCTTCCATCCCTCCTTGGCAGAGAGGAGTTTCTAAATGTCCCATCCCTTCCCTTTCTTTCCCTTCCCTTTCATTTTCCAGAGCCACTTCTTACTATGTGCCTGAAGAAAGCTTGCCGATGGCAGCCTAAGGACACAACCAACGCAAGATTTGTTGGTACTAGCATTTAGTAACCCCATTGGTATATTCTAAAAAACAGACTTCTTGGGCACGCAAGTCCTTTCTCGGACCAGCTCATATGTGACACTTTTCATTGGTAGGTCTCAAAGTGCTTGGCAAATGAAAGCTTTGTCATTTTGCAGATGGGGAAAAGAGGTGTGGAGCAGGAGCCTAGCACAAGAAGGGCATGATCTCACAGCTTCTAGGAAGCGTCGAAATGTAAATAATGAGGAGAAAGGCAGAAGGCTGCATACCTAACCCCTTCACCTCGGTATTATGCACTAGGATTTCCGCTGCCTGACACTGCCGACACAGCGTTCTTTTCCATGAACCGCGTGGTAATTTGAGATACAACATTTTAATTATTAATAAAAGGCACTTGGAGACATCATGCCCTATTAGAGAAACCTCTTATAGTGAAACTCTGCAGATGGGGCAGAATTGGCGTAAACGTTGGCTTAAACGATACAATTAATATTTATGTAGCTTGATAAGCTAGTTTAGATCCTGGTCCTCACTGGGTTTCTATGGGCATGTTTCCCTGCTTTCATCCCTTCCTTCCCTCGCTCCTCCTCCTCCTCCTTCTGCCCCCACCCTGGAAGTAATTGTGTGACTGCTGCCAGTGCTGTAGCTCTCAGACTCCAAGGTCAAGCTCTGATGCTAGAAGGGGACTGAATGCTGCTGAGCCTTAAACTGGAGCTCCTGCCTCCCCTCCCCTCCTGTTTTTCTGCACCTCTCTGCAAAGAAGAAGAGGAGGGGGATCTGCTGGCATCAATTTAAGTGCAAAACAGGATGCATGAAAGCACAAAGCTCAGATGGTCAATCTTGGATTAGGATAGTGGTTTTAAGTTTTGACTAGGTTTTAGGTGATGCAGAAGGAGAAAAAGAAGAAACTTAGGGTAGGAAAGCTCCTGAAAAAGATTAAGTGATGCTGTGAAATGCTTCTGCAAGATATAATAGACCAGGGAGCATCATTTTTATATGCTCTAAAATTTAAAGGAACAGGAACCTAAAACGTCTATCATGATTTTGTTCAAG
The DNA here is from genome assembly GCA_013400375.1 of Thinocorus orbignyianus. NCBI lineage: Eukaryota > Metazoa > Chordata > Aves > Ciconiiformes > Thinocoridae > Thinocorus > Thinocorus orbignyianus. The sequence goes on from VXBW01008331.1 coordinate 544,061, forward strand.
AAAAGTTCCCCTATTTTTTCCAGTTGTGTAGAGTTGCCTTATTTTACCTCTCAGTGACAGTATCAGCCTAGAGCCTGTCAATATATCACTGTGGGACAATTCACTCATGGCACACTTTAAATGAAATATCCACAAATTGGATTACAGCCCCAAAGCACTCAGTAATTCATGCTTTCACTGCGTAATAACAAGTGTGCTTGCATAGGAAAAGTGACACTGAATTTAGCATAAAGCCTTGCTTTTCCAATTTCAAGTGATGAGAGCAGACAAAAAACCCCAGTGTTTTGCCTATTCAGCAGCACTAACCTTAAACCTCACCATCCTTGAGTGAATGCAAGGCTGTGAGCATTAGAGGGCAGCACAGTAACGCTTTCCCACCTGCAGGGAAAGGATTTTAGGATGCCATCACTTCCGAGTGGTCCAGTTCAGACAGTTCCGTCAGGCCTCCAGAGTTTCACACATCTCCCATTAAGAGATCTCTTTTCTTAAAGGGCTGGGGAACAGAGGATGAGGACAGTGTTGGTCACAGGAATAGGCAAAAGAGCAGTAACGTTCACACTGTGGCTGCTGATAAAGTTCCTGACCTTGCAGTCTCTCTATTGGCAAAGGCTTATTTGTCCGTTTGTGGCTTGCTTTCTTTGCTCTCACTTCATAAAGCTTTTAATGCTGTTTTCTGGGAGAGGCTAGAATCAATTCAGTGCAATGTTTAACATACCAGTTGAGTCATGATTGAAGCATATTGTATTTTCCAGACACCCAAAAAAAAAGTCTATCTTTGGAAAGGGCAAGTTTAAACATGAAAAGAACTAATGATCTGTAATAATGACAAATCACCCTACGTGTTATCTAATTTACTAGCACCAAGCACCTTGGCAATTTTTGTGTTCTGAGTAGGAGACTGGATCTTGGTAAATAAGCTATAATTACACTACCATCAGATGAGGATTGATTCAAGGAAGCCATTTTTATCCTGCAGGATCTGAAGGATTTATTCTTTTCCTTTCTTCCTGTGTGACTGAGTCACTTTAGTTGTGACAGGATAAATAAGTACATACAGTGTTGGAATATACATGAAAATGTTACAGAACTCCTCCATTGCCCTGCAAGTCAGAAGACTTACCCAATTATAACAGGATGAGACAGACCTAGCTCCCGATTAGGTGTCACAGCGAGCCCAGCTGGAGATGCAGACCAGTAAGTGACCTCCAGACTGTCATTCTGCAGGCCAGTGGGCTGGAAATAAGGCTAAGGAGGAGGTGATTGGCTCCATCCCTGAGCAGCCAGAGTTCCCCTCCCTGCCTGATGCCTGCCTCATCCTCCCCACAGCACAGCAGTCAGCTCACAGAGGACCAGCACTGACACCGATCAGAGGCAAACGCTGAGCATCCCACAACTTGCTGTACCAGGATGTAAGTGTCCTGGGGCGATGTAGCTGAGGGAGGTTTAGGAGGCATGAGAGACACAAAAAAAAAAGGCATGCCCAGAACGACAGGGAAGCAAGAAACCTCTTTCACAACCAATTAGAATGGTCTGGTGTCCTAACTCCATCTTTCAGGCAAGTGAGAAGCTTTTTCTCCAGGGTAAGAAAGAGAAAGCCTATGAAGAGATGCCTGGGGCCTACAACACACATTCAAAAGACAGGAAGGGAAAAAGAAGAGGAAAAAAGTCTGTTTGCATACTTTCAGCAAGCCAGCTGAGTGAAGGCTTGTATCATTGAATTAGCTTTTAAATCAACCAGACCTTCCGTAGTCAAGGCCAATGCTTTAATTCTGTACACTCAGTTTGACATCCTTTACCCACTCATTCAAATGCTACCCGCTATCACTGAACTGTGCTGCAGGGTGCTTGACAAAACAGTGAAAAAACAAAAACATACATAAATAGAACTTGGCATGATATGTCTTTCTGCTTATTTAGATCAACAGCCTTGCCTTTGCCTTTGTCATGAATTCCTTCAAAACAACTTTCCTTTCTGCTAGACAGTAATTCAGCATTGTCCAGGGAAAACTCTCTTATTTTGTGCATTTAATTGTATCATAGATGTCTGGAATCTGAGTGAGGAAACGGACACTTACGTGAATGAACTGATTATTAATAACCTTCTAAAACTTGATTGAGATAGTAAAAGAGATGATGGCTGCTGCTTGATTGTCTCTTTGAGAAAGCTCTGCCTCTTGTTTTCCCCACGTAAGTGTATTTTTTATGTGAGACCAGGTTTTCTGGAGGAAAAGAGTGTGTCAGGCCAGTTATCACCTTATGTAAAACTGGAATATAACCAAATAGATGCATGCATCATAGACAGATAGACAGATAGATGTAACTGAACCTCCCTTATTCATTTATCCCTCTTGCATCTACAGAGCAGTGGTTCGCAGGGAATATGAATCAACAATATCCATTGCACAAGGCTTTCTCCAACAGCCTCTACCCTTCTATGGTAAAGTCTTTGGAAATGCTAATAGAAAACCAACTAAAACTCAAACATTGATGCCAATTACTATGAGATGCAGTTACAGTGACAGTGCAGGGTAGGAATGTGAGGAGATCTAAGATGGCCTTAAACTAACTAACCCAGCTATCAGCAGCTGTGTAACTGCCCAAATATTTACCATCTCCTTAACTTGCTTTTTATTTTGAGCTACTGCAAGCTCACTGTTTCAAGGTAAATTGCTCTCATGAAGGGCTGTACCAAACTTCTTCACTCTTGGTCAAAAATACAGTAGCACTATATCTTATATTTCCCCGCCCCCTTCTCTGTTTCACTCACTGCTCAATTCATTTTGGTTCTCTATAGAGTCCTGCTGTCTCCTGTAAGACTTTCAAGAGAAAGTGTTGATACAACATAGGCCAACAGGGAGCTAAGGTCCCCTGGGAGTTCAGAAAGCTACCCTCCACTGTCTGCCCTGTGATGAGAGCAAACTACTGGTGTGACGAGATGAAGTTCAAGGCCAGAAGGTGTTTTATTCCCAATCTCGGCCTGTACAGATTATCCTCAAAACCTTTGAAGGTCATCTAAACATTTGCTAAACCCAAACCATGGCTGTCAGCCAACACTCCTAAGACTGGCCTGTGTCACAAGCCACTTTTCAAGATAGTTTTGGTTCAACCCATCAAGCATGGAAAAATCAAAGCATGAGCTTCAAGTACTATTTAGCAGGACTATGAAGCCTCTGGCAACTTTTCCTACTCTATTAGATTACTGAGCATTGCCCATTTCCAGTACTCGGTAGCAGGACTACAATGGTTTCATTTACTTTCCTTTTCATTTTGGTCTACATAAAGCTTCAAAGTACAAAATAGTAGAGCAATACAAAGAAATGAGCCCCATAAAATAGCCTGCCAGCTATTCAAACTCCACTGCTTCTTTTTAAAAGGTGAAGACCCAGCTGTCTGCTTATCTACACCATTCTACCACAGGGCTTGGGTGCACAAATGCAAGGTAATCTTTGATGTGTGATCTGCTTTGTGGATACTCTCTGAGGTACTGGAAGGGATGAAGGAATGTCAGGCATACTCTTTTTCGTATGGGACCAGGTAACTAAATGACACGAATCCAAGTCCACAAAAGGACTTTTGTTCCTAAGACTAGAAAAAAGTCTTGCCTGTCTTATTCTGCACCTGAAAAACTGTAATCAATTAGGTTTTCTTGTGTAAAGTTCTCCAGTGCTGCATCAGAATTTGACACCATACCCTTAGGATACATTTTCTTGATTTTTCAGTTAAATCACTTTTTGCAGCTGTTTGCCAGTGTATTTCTGTAGTTGGTAGGCACTTCGGGTCTGTACCCTGACCTGGGAGTTTGAAAACTCAAATGCAGTCCCGGTGATTAAGCTTGCTCTGCACGTTCCCTGAGCTCCTGCCATGCTGACAGCAGCTCTCTCCCACCTAAATCTGGTCATGAGCTAAAAATGTGGGGGGGTTGTGGCCAGTTTCCCCCAGTGTACCCACTCTTCACATTTGCCAGCTCTGCGCCACAGGGATTCTGTCAAACCTTTCTAAAAAGTGTTGAGGCTTTGCATGTCACCTCAATTTTACACAGTTGCATTGCTGTGAAAGCATCCACCCAGAAGATTGGATGCCTGGGTACAGTGCATTTTTGAAGAGTTAGTGACTTCAAACATCTGCCTTTTGCAAGAGCACCCCAACAGACAGAACTGTTTTGGGGGTAATACTCTGCTTCTCCCAATGAATGCAGAAATAAGATTTCTTGGGCAAATGTGACTGACTCAGAGAACAAGGCACACAACTGGAGAGGGAGATTCCTGGGTTTCTGATTTTAAAGAATACAATATATAGGCTTTAGGAATTAATTTAATAGTACAAACAACACTGACAGTCTGCTCTTCTCAGCATGGTCATAAATACTGCAACACAGTAATTTTCTTGCTTTTTTCCTAATTTCTAACTTTAACCCTGTTTGGAGAGTCATTTTATAGAAGACTCCCTTGTTCTGTTTTTTGTTCCTTGATTGACATGGACCAGTCCACACACTTGTAAGAGACAGCAGAAGATGCTGCTATTCCCCTTCTGATGTGGGATTGTGGTCTTCATGATTTGCCTGAAGGTGAGTTAAGGCAGCAGTATTTAGACTTTGCCTGTGGGGGTTGCTTGGAGGAATGGATGGATGCATGATTTGATGTGGTCTTCCCCTGTATACCTCAATAGCTTTTTAGGTACATCTTGTCATCTGCATAGACCACTGCAAGTCTGTGATCAACTTTTGGATGAGTTCCCCCTTTATGTGAGACGTAGCTGAATTGAGTGCTATTATTTGTACAGGTTTTCAGACTAATGAAATTTGCCCTTGTTTATTTTGAGATATACGTTTTTCCCCCCTTGGGTATCATCCAAGTGTGGAGGTGCTAAAAAACGGGTATAGTTGCCTCATCATACCTACTGAATAGCAAATAATGTAATAGCTTCATCCCTCCACTGGTTTTGGTAAAATTCCGTACAGTTGATGTGTTTCATAGCTTGTAAAGACACATGAGTTGTGTATTTTGGTGATGAGACTCTGGTACTGGGGACTTATGAATGTTTTTCATTCCACTAGTGGTATATGTTTTCCACAAAGCACTGATATACTACAGAAAGAGGGAAGGGGCTAATGCTGTTTCTTCTTTTAGGCAAAACACATACCCCCCTCTCATAATTACAGAAGCACAACCAACTGATAAAGACCACAATTAAGTCTGCTGCAGAACTGTACTCCATAGTTTTAGGGGAAAGATATGCACCACTTTTGCAGCTTCAATTTTCAGGTGAAGCTTCTCTCTGGAGTATTTGATGTAGTTTTTCCTTGAGAACATGTCTGAAAATATCTTCAGCATAGTATAATCTGTCTTGTTATAAAGGTAAAGAGAGCTCATCAGAAGTATATTTTATGAGCTCTCTCAGATATGGACAGTATGACAGCTGGCAGACAAGCAGCAGACTTCATCAGAGACGAAACAAACTGTTTGACTGTTCTTTAAATTGAGTAGTAGGACTTATAACGAGCGAGGCCTCCAATCCCCATGACAATATGTTTGGTGCACATAGCCCTGCCGTCACCTGTCACTGTTTGAACGGTGCATTACTGCGATCAGTCCTATTTTGAAGGAACATCCAGTCCTCTTCTAATCACACTCTTGCAGAATATCATGTTTAATCCCTGGATTTCACGGTTCTGCATGATGCAGTTGCGTGTCGCTCTGCAGAAAGACGACTGCTGTGCGTGTGAAGTCTTTGAGTGATTGGAGTGGCAGGGCATAGCTGTGCGGGCTGCAGGAGTTGGGGAAAGGTGTGAACGCAGCATGAGCTGAAGCAGTTACTCTTCAGGAAGGGTGAAGCCAATCGGTTGGAGCAAGGCATTTAGAGGACAGAGAGGAGACGCTGCAAATACCTGATGAGAAAAGACCACGTTGGGAAAGAAAGAGAGGCCCAGTGGAAAAAGTCCTTTAGAACAAGTCCTCTTATGGCAAAATTACAATGACCCTGGACATGATGGAATGCGAAAGCAAAGGAGGAATTTCCTTTAATGAATCTTAAATATACTTAAATATTTCTATTCAGATCAGTTTTCCACTCATCATTCCAAAGGCAAATTCTTGCCCTTCTAACTCTTCAGTCAAGATCTGTGCACTATTGTGATGAAATTCTCTTATTCCCAAGAGATTTGTCTCTTTCAGGGAGGTAGAAAACAAGAATGTGTTCTTTTTAAGGCACAGAAAATCACAGTCTTACAGCTTGTTTCATTTCTGTTTTCATTTTCTCTGTATTAGTCCTTTTTGCCACTCCTCAGCTTCTTCTTTTTACCCAGAAAGATGGCCAACTGCCTGATTAGAGGAAAAAAGCTTGAAATGCAGTTGCTTTGTGTCAGGAACCTACCTCAAGTTGCAGCCTGTGCTGAGCATCCAAACAGAGGTTGTTCCCTTGGAAGCTGTGAGCTGTCTCCCTTCGGGTTCCTTTCAAAGAGGTGATGATGTTCCAGACTTCTCTGCTCTGTCTTGGTTCAGTGTTTCTATTAGTGTTATGATCCCTAACTTCTTCTCATCATTTTATTTCACTCCCTTGTGGTTGGTTGTTTTCTAGGCCTGTGGCAGCTTGTTTATTCCAGGTGGACCATCTCTAGCATGTGGATGTTGCCTGAAGAACTTTGATACTGACTGGAAATAAACCAGCATGGGACTTTTGATGATACAAAGCCAGGCTGTGCTTTCTCTTATTTTTCAGCTTTCTCTTTTCATTCCTTTTGCTAGTTCTCCTCCAAAGTTTATATATATATATATATATATATATATTACTTTTAGTAAAGAAAGCCCTTACCTTGAAATGTCACTAGGAAGATGAGAGGGAGAGCCACATCATGAAAGGATTAAATATTTCAGCAAACAAATATTTTGCTAGGATCACAGTGTATAAAACATTCAGAACTGCAGCTAGGACCCCCTTGGCCAGGAAGGTCAAGCTGAAGGGAGGCAGAGCCATTCAGGGCAACGGGTCCTGTTGCATTCCTTACATTAAGGAACATCTGCATTTACTCCTCTGCATTTTGGTGAGGACTGTCTCTGCTGCCTCAAGAAGCTAAACTGCATTTTCTGTGCTGCAGGCCAGGAGGTAGTTTTGAGGTAGTTTTGCATCTTTTACATGCAGACTCATTAATTTCTGCGATGTGCTAAATCTGCTCACTTGGTTGATAGTGCAGGCAATTTCTAATTGCTACCCATAATGCATTTCTAATCCCAGAGAAGGTAAAATCACAGACTTTGCTTTCCTCCCCTTGCATTTTGTTAGGTGGGATGATGTTGATATCTTGTAAATTTACATGAGAAAATGTTTCTGCTCTATAAAGCTACTGTCTGGACATCTGTAGAAGAGGTGAGGGCTTCAAATGTTTATCAATGAAAGGAACCAATGGCAGCAAAGTCAATATACTGTAATTTTAGTGTAAAGTATTCTGCTTCTTTGATGTTGAAAATATATTGGCTTCTTTCAGATGCTATTTTGATGTACTGTCAAATAAAGATATTTATAGTTCTAAGTTAGGTATGTATATCTCAAGAGCTTTCAAAAATGATTGTTTCCCCCCAACACAATGTTTTCTTCTTTGAGGTAACTGTCCAGAGAAATCTGGAAGGAAGCCAGTTCTTTTAGAAAGGTGGAAATTTTGTCCTGCTTATGGAAAAGTGAAAATAAGCTGGGAAACATAACGTTGCACCTGCTTTCAACAAAAAGAAGTAATTAGCAGCAACTAGCCCTGCATGAAAAACTGAAGTTTATAGAAGTACCACTCCAGTGTCTCATTTGGTGAGAGCGATCTTCCACATATGGGACAGTTGGCTTCTCCACTGGCTTCCCATATGGGTGTTAGTGTGGGTGCAGGAGTCTGAGTCTTCCAGACTGTGTTTACTTTGAAGAGTCATCTCTGACTATGATTCAAGTAAAAAATTAATTGAGCCTAAAGCCTAAACTGAGCTTGCATGAGTGAGTCGCTGTCTATGCTATTAAAGAGGTTCTTGCTGTATTTTCCCTCTTGTGACAACCTGCTGTGGGGTCAGAGCTGATGCAAGGGGAAGGGATTGCATTTTCAATAGTTGTAAAGTGAAGCTTCGTTTTATATTTGTCTCACTGAGCAGCTTAACTTCAAACAGGCCACTCCATAGGTGTGTTATGTTCGAGATCTGAAGGGTCTTCTTTTTTCATATGTCCCATTACACAACAACACACTGATGGCAGGAAGTAACTCTTCCAAAAAGTCCAATCTATTGCCTCAGCTATGGCCCAGAAAAAAAGGAGCAATGAATCATAAGCCAGAAAAAAACTCAAGCACTAACTGTAAGAAAATATTTAGGCTTGAAAATAGACTGCTAAGTGTACTGTCCTGCACTGCAGTGTGCCTTCAGAGTAGCCTTTGAGGAAGGGTTGGTGGAAATGCTGGATGCAGGTTTCCAGTATCTTTTGTGCGAAAAAGGACATTTCACTTTGGAAGAGAGGAGTGACTTGGATGCTGAGTCTCCTCACCTGATTTTTAGGGCTGCAGGGAAATGACTGAACCTCTGGCTGGGTCCTGCCCTGCTGTTAAGCAAAACGAGCAGGATGTGCAGTGGAAAAGGATGAGACATGACAGTTGCTGGATGTGACAGATAACTGCATGAGAGAAGTCAGAGAGAGAGCCATGAGCGATGGCTGGATTTCAGAGGTGGCTGAGAGGGAGTTATGTGAGAACCAGCCAGGCTTTACAGATAACTGAGTCAGGGAATGCTGGGGACCTTCCAAGCTGTAGTCCTGCAAAACCACCAGCACCTAGGTAACTGTATGAGTAATACTTTACTTGGGTATAGATATAGCAAAACTGGCACCCATGGGAAAAATAGAGCAGCTGTTTAGTTGGGAGGAGTCTGTGGTAGGCAAAGGGGGTTATGAGGGCAGTAGGAAGGAGGATCAAAGATGGAACAGGGGATACGGTGCACAAAACCTATGAGTGGTGTTGCCTGAGGATTACCTGGTGGTCAGCTCTGCAAATAAACCAAACCTGTTCTTCTGACCAAGAAGAGCTCCAAGGGGTCACAGGGATCCAAGCTGCGTCTGAGAGGTCTAGGGTGGTGCATGGGGTGGTTTCCTGGGCCCATAAGGGGATACTTGTGTGAATTGATGGGGCATGCCAGTGTCACTGTATCCTTGCCCATTTCTGTCTCGAGGGTGCTGACAGCTGCCACCACTACTAACATGGACAGCTACAGTCCTGGGACACCTTCCCTGGGACAGGAAAAGATAAAACATTTTGTCCCTAGAATATCTAAGAATAAAAAGATAATGATCTTCTTTCAAATGAAAACATAATTGAGAATATTCTGTAAAAGTTTTAGTAAGAGGGTGTCAGATAAAGAAAAATAACCCATAAAAAGTTTATTATTTTCGTGGGTGCAGGGGTGTACTTAGAGAGGAGTGCAGGGGGTTAATTTCTTAGTGTTCTTACCCTGATCAAGTGGGAATGCTTGGAGGACTAATCATAAATAATCATAATCATATCCTGCCTAGATGGATATGGGTTTAAACATAGATGCAGTTGCCTGCAAATTGTTCTATAAAGATACTGAGGGCAAAGAGGGGATATGTGAAATTAACAGCAGAATGGGCTAATTAAGATCTTCAGATAGGTGCTTAAAACTGGGTTATTGTGTAGAATGTTGCTTACTTGACTGTGCCTTCTAAAAATGCTGTTTTCTTGAGTGCTTTTTTGTTGCTTTTTTTTTCTTTTCTTTTTAACCTACCCCATCCACCCTTCAGCTCTTCTGTTTTGACCTCTCTGGGACACACAGGTGTACAGGGCAGAGACTGAGCTAATGAACTGCAGCTGGAGAACTCTGAGCCAACCCTGCAGTTTCTCAGTCCTGCTGCCTTCGATGTGTTTTGCCCAGGAAGCCTCTGGGAACACACTGGCACTGAATAACATTGAAGAGGAGAAAAAACTTCTGAAGCAGCACTTTTTTTTTTTTGTTGTCTTAAGGGTTACTTAGAGAGCCTTAGTCCACATGCACTGAACGTTGCCTTCTGAGCAGGTCTTGGGGTTGGTTAAAAACTCCTTACATTTTCTCCTGAAAAATTGACTGTCTCTCCTGCAGCTTTCCATTTCACCCAGAGGCCTCTTGGCTAACTCATGAATTCATTTAGCAGAAGCAACAGGAAGGCTGGAAGAAAGTGGACATGACAGAGCTGTAAAAAACTCATTGGCTGTGGCAAAGCAAAGGAAATGTTTGCGTCTCCACTTCAGCACTTCCACATGAAAGGATAAAAGGTACAGAGCTAACCAGAATTCATCAGCTGCTTCTTTTCTATAAATAATTTAAGTTGTTCTCCTTCTTTTCAGAATTATTTTTTTTTCTTAAGATCTAGAAGGGTCCTGCACTCATGCCAAAATTGTTGAATATTTCCAAACTTTCTGGCAGATCAGCAGCAGTTTCAGTTCCGAGGTAATTGCAGGTACCATGTTGGCACGAATGTTTGAAAAATACTTGCCTGGAAAGCAAATGTTGACATCTTTCTATATGTGGAGGATCAAGTCTGAGCTCCAAAGGGCAGTCATCAGTGTTAGAGGGAATGTATCTCCCCAGCTGCTTGACTGCCACAGCTTTCAGCGTGGAAACATTTCCCAATACTCCAAAACCACAAGCACATGAATCCACACACTTAGCTTTCAGAGCAGATGTAATTTTTTCTTGTGTGTGTGTGGCGGTGTGCTCTCCCTGTTTTTCCCCCTCCGGCTCCTGCTCAGGCTTTGGCCATAGCAACATCAGTTGCAATAAGCTGCACCTGGACTTTGGGGGATGTCTGGTAACATAGCCAGAACACTGTGGGGACCTAGATACTTCGTTCACATGAAAATATGACTATAGCTCAATTATCTTACTGTATAAATAGTGGACAGCCCAAGAGCCCTTTGAGCTCTCCGGTATGGCAGCGGGCTGCACGCCAGGATCTCCCCTTCTGTGAGGACGCTCGCTTAAGGTCGTACTCCTTGAGGTTGAGAGATTCCTTACCGCAACAGATTATCAGTAAGTGACTAATCATAGGATCATAGAATGGTTAGAGTTGGAAGGGACCTTAAAGATCATCAAGTTCCAACCCCCCTGCCATGGGCAGGGACACCTCTCCCTAAAGCAGGTTGCTCAAAGCCCCATCCAGCCTGGCCTTCAACACTTCCAGGGATGGGGCATCAACAACTTCCCTGGGCAACCTGTTCCAGTGCCTCACCACCCTCACAGCAAAGAATTTCTTCCTAATATCTAATCTAAATCTCCCCTCTTGCAATTTAAAACCATTACCCCTCATCCTGTCACTACACTTCCTGACAAAGAGTCCCTCTCTGAAATCTTAGCTAAGTAACATAAGGGATTGATTGCGCATATATAATCCTTTAGACATAAACCATTGACCAAGTCTGGGACTAGGATTGGATCCAGCCACACCTAGACTCCTCTCTGAGAAGGAGTTTAGAAAGCAAGGGGGTCCTTTCTGAACCTCGTGACTCAATGGGAGGGTCTCCCTGATAGTTTGTCTGACCCTGCCCTCTATGCAGTAAATACACAAGTGTACCTTGGCATTGAATCTCGTAAACCACTGTTGCATTCACTATTAATTTTGTTAAGTTTCTGTTTCACCTTAATAAATATTTCATTTCTTCTCTCTTACGAGTGAAGTCCATCACTCCGTGCCTGACAGTGTGTGTATGTCATCTGTGCCCCTAACAACAATTGATGGTTCAGATCGAATGCATGTTGTTATGCTATTTTTATGTGTGTTTATTGGGATTGCTTCTTGTTCGTGTGATGGTAGTTGCCTGCCAGCTGGTGGCTAGATTCTGCTGGACAATTAGCAATTTTCCCCATCTGCTGAATAGCTCTACTCTGCATGTGTCTTGCATGCGGTAATATCTGAGGTTCAACTAGAGATGTTCCAGTAAAAGACTGTACTTCACTCTCCAGAGTAGGGCTTTCTCCTGCATGCTTTACATGTTTTCAGGGAACTATGGCTTTTGAGAGTCATGGAAGTGCTGTTGAAGTGATTTGTGACGCTCCAGTTAGACCCTGGTGTTTGCAGTTCTTCTATAAATGAAGCAAAACTACAGAAATGGTGTTTCTAATTTGGTGAATAATAAGTATCAAGCATCTTTTCCTTTTCGCACAAACTTCGTTCATAATTAAGTGTCGAGTGCTTTTGGTGATCTGCTTGGTTTCCACCTCCTACACAGCTTCAAATTAACAGATACCCTCTAAAACCAATCACCACAGGACCGAATTGTTTCAGAGTCCACTTCACTACATCTCATCCTGCCAAATTCCAGCTGATCGTAGAAATCATGCTGTGCACCCATTTAAATTGAAAAGCTCACAGGCTTGGTTGGGCCATTTCAAAGTTTGCAGAGATTTAGCTCTAATCCTCTTAAAATATTAGGGCATGTGACCTTGCATACCATATTGTCAGTGGGATAAAGATCCCTTTGATTTTTATTTACACTTCTTCACATGGGAGGAGGTAGGTTAATTCATTACATCTCAGTGCCACCTTTGGCTCCCTATCCCCTCCCTTAGGTCACTCATGTGGATGCAGGAATGCTTCGGCAAGTAGGGCTTGCATTTTTCTGCAGCTCTGTTTTCTAGTTTGTTCTCCAGAGGCACACTTACAAGATGTCAACTTTGCAGGCAAATAAATTGTTTTATTTTTGCATAAGAGATGTCCTTCCATCTATCTTTATGGAATGGAGTTTTTCATTATAAATGTTTCATGCAGACCATTTCAACAATTCATGTACTTGCTTTTACTTTATAACTTTTCAATTAAACAATGGTTTTTAAAAGCTGTCAGTAGTTCCAACTCCTCTTTGTTATGAATTTTGCCTTCAAGTATCCTTTTTTTTTTATGTTTACAGTGTAGCAAAAAAGAGACATAAGGAGTATAGAGAAGAAAAATGCGGTAACAACGGAAGATAATGGGTTTGAAAAAAACAGAGTATATAGAAGGCCCACAGCCCCTACCTTCATTACTTTGCATAGTTATCTACACACATGCAAAAGTAGTAATGTTTTTTGATTTACTAGTGGGCTTGGCTAGGAAACTAGGTCCTATGCAAGGAAAACATCTGGGGCTTTTCAGTCTTAGGAGAGGAGGGAAAGGGAAGGAACAGTATTCAGAGATAACCTGAGAGAGTCCTGGTGCTGTCCAAGCATTCAGTACTTTGACAGTACAAAAAAAAATAAAGAGGCTGGGAACATTCTGTGAAAATATGATTTTAACTGACAGCTCATTTTTCTATCCAGTACTGCATTCAAATTTGGTTAGTGTTGTTTCCTTGTAGTCTTTCATAAGTCCAAATGAAGTAAGAGGAAAGCGGTTATGATTTCAGACCCAGTGCTAAGCTTACACTACTCGTCCATAAAGTTCTTGAGTTTAAAGTGAAGATATTAACCTGTCCTGCTATCTTCTAATAACCAAGCTATTCTTATGCCATGCTAATATTGCAAAGGTTGGATTTTTTCCATTGTCTCTTCCTATGTATCCTTCCTTCTGAAAGAACTAACACTTGTTACTCACCTCCATACTCTTCCAATACTTCATCAGGCAACAGTGTAGTTTTAAAATTATTTAAACATATAAAATCCCATTAATCAAAGCAAATTTACCAGGTGATCTAATATAAGGCAACCTCTATCCAAACTTTACCTGCTCAGATGTAGTTCCAAACGAAAAGGCACATTCCTACAAGAAACTGTACATCCACGACCATTCCCACCAGCAACAATCTATGAGGATTTCTGTGGAATTAATTGACCTTCGAATTTGTGAAACTGTACCCTAAGGGGGTAACTTGCAGGGACATCTTAAAATTTAAATAAATACCTTGATCTAAGAATTTACCAGCTCTTATTATTGCAAAGAGTACCTACCTGCTCAAACCAACAAAGGTAAAAAAAAAACATTTTTTATTTCTGCTATTTATTTATTTATTTTACACATTTGGATACATTTTCTTTTTCCAGGTGAATCTACAATATGTTAAAGCTTTAGAAGAAATGCTTTCATTCTGGGGGACGCAGGCAGGAGAATGAGGCTAGAGAGAGAGCAGTTTGGAGTTTGGAGGCTCGGCTCAATTTCTGAGTGGAAAGGAAGATGTCACACTCAAAACACGTCGCAGAGTCTATAGGTTTTGCTTCACTTTTCCTTATATATAGCTGCAGCTAAACTGATTACCTTCTCCCCACCACATCTATTCCCAAAAGGAGAAGTGAGTATTGTAACAAGGACAGCTAACTCCAAGACAGATGATGAGTCAGAGGCTTCAGCTGTGATATGTGCAGCCTGGCATATTAATGTAAACTGATAGCAGCTTATAATGAGCGTCTGCTGTTGCCTCCTGTTAAAGATGAGGTACTGGACTTGCTGGACCTTTGATGTGACCCAAGTACAGCTGCTCTGCAGCTCTTTGTAAGGGTTCCAACCACAAGTGTAGCCACTCAGGAGCAGAAAAAAAAACATGCAAGAGCTGATTGTCTTAGTTTCTCAGACGTTTCTGTGTTAATCAACATTGCTTGGGAGTCTGAGGCCAGAAAAGTCAGGATTAGTCATTGCAGGAAAAGAGGCCATAAGAGACGTAAGAGTCCATTGGTACTATAGATAGACTGAACTCCTAGAGTGAACTTACATTTTTTAAGCTTAGTTGACATTTGGTTTCTGTTTGGACTCTGAAGGCTTAAAATGTACCAGATCATAGAATCATAGAATGGTTAGAGTTGGAAGGGACCTTAAAGATCATCAAGTTCCAATCCCCCTGACATGTGCAGGGACACCTCCCACTAGAGCAGATTGCTCAAAGCCCCATCCAGCCTGGCCTTGAACAATTCCAGGGATGGGGCATCCATAGCTTCTCTTGGCAACCTGTTCCAGTGTCTCACCACCCTCACAGTAAAGAATTTCTTCCTAATATTTAATCTAAATCTCCCCTCTTCCAATTTAAACCCATTACTCCTTGTCCTATCACTACACTTCCTGACAAAGAGTCCCTCTCCAGCTCTCCTATAGGCTCACTTCAGATACTGGAAGGATGCTCTAAGGTCTCCCTGGAGCCTTCTCTTCTCCAGGCTGAACAACCCCAACTCACTCAGCCTGTCTTCATAGGAGAGGTGTTCCATCCCTCTAATCATCTTTGTGGCCCTCCACTGGACTCATTCCAACAGGTCCATGTCCTTTCTATGTTGAGGACTCCAGAGCTCCAGTACTCCAGGTGGGTTCTCACAAGCACAGAGTAGAGGGGTAGAATCACATCCTGTGACCTGCTGGGCACACTTCTTGTGATGCAGCCCAGGATACGGTTTGCTTTCTGGGCTGCCAATGTGCACTGCAGTGAGGTGAGTCCCAAACAGTATTGTTGGGGCTGTGTCCCATCAGAATGGATGCCAGCCAGTGCCAGGTACATATGAGGATGATCACTCACACAGTCTCTCCCTGAATAGTCAGTTTTAATTTGTTATCTTGCACCTCTTGTACTCCAAGACAGGTGATATGTGTGAGAAGGGGAAAAAAAAAACGCGTCTAAAGAAAACTGAGGTTGCAAATTTGCAAGGAGATTTGGGAACAGATGTGAAAATTGAAGTTGCTTTTAATTCATTTTAAATAGCTGCATCACAAGTCAACTGTATTTCTCTAAATGTATGTTTATATGCTGAACAGGTATATAGGACACATCAGAGTGTTAGGTCTATAGATTGCTGCTCTGGAATGGTATATAACCTGTGCTGAAAATTAAATGTCATCCCACGTTTAGTATTTGATACAGTGAAATATGACTTTTGAGACTTGGGTAGCGAATTGAGGACTAAGTGAATACTTTGCGATACCGCTGCTGTCACGTGAACGAGGAAGGCAAAACGTTCATGCTGGAGCAGGTGGGGGTGCCACAGCCTGTTCCTTGTGATGAAGTGACTGGATTAGACAGTTTCCACACAAACAGGTGTGGGGAAGGTTATTACTATCTTAAAGCACTAGTGGCAGGCAGGCAGCAGCTATGTGATACGAGCACCAGGTTATAAGCAGAGAATTTGTCTCAGGATTCAAGCTGTTGCTTTTTTAGTTTTCCATCCTTTTCCCCTTCCGAGTAATGTGATGAAATTATTAGTTGCTGTGACAGGTGATAAGTGGAGGGGGGTGAAAATGACACTGTCTAGAAATTAGGAGTAGGCTATATTTTTTATTTCCTCCCAAAATTGCTTCTTACTTCTTAAGTCCTTCCTCTCTGCAGAAGTTGCCTCCTCTCTTTTTTCTCCTCTTTGCTTATGCCCTTATCAGCAAAACGTCCTCCTCTCCCTTTGCCCTCAAGCAAGCAGAAGCAGAGCCCTGTTGTCCCACCTGCGTGGAGCTACATGACCAGTTGCTGGCTGCAGGACAAAGCACTTGCCCAGTAACATGCCACGGGTCCTACCATGCTGTCAGTGCAGCTGCCTTGGGAGCAGCTGGGGACTGAGAGGGAATGGGCTGGTTTATGGGGTGAAAAGAAACTGCAGGAAGGTAATTCCCTCATTGGGTTCTCTTGCTTATTTTGGGAAGCTTGGTAGCTGCATGTTTTGGTATTGGGGGATGCGGCATGGGAGCAGTGTCTTGCTTTAACAGTATAAAAAATTATGGTGAGAAAATTCATTAAAAAAAAAAAGAAAAAAATGAGAAATGTTGTAGAGAAAAAAATTATGAAAAAAAAATTGGTTTTCAAATTATTTTTGATCTTGAAAAAGAAAATAAATTAAAAGCTGAGAAATATGAAAACGTGTCCAAACATTAGTGTTAGGAGTACCGGAAGTTAAAAAGATGAGAAAGAAAAGAACACTAATTGACAAAGGAATGCAGTGTGTGCTGGACATAAAGACTTGGGGAGCTGCCCTGCAGAGAGGGAGCAGGCAACAGCCTCTCCACTACTCAAAAAACAGGTGATGAAACTCGGGAACAGGGGGGTGGAGACAGATGGAAATCTTGCGATTATCTCACAGGGACTGAGAAGACAGAACTCATTAGTGATGGGAAAGGAACAGCAGAAAGGAAAGACCTGTCAGATCACTCACGTTCTTGGGGTAAGAACCAGTCGAGTTGTGCGGTAAATGCTGCCAAAGACAGATTATTACAGTGAGTCCTCACGCCAGCATAAACATCGCCTGACAGGCTCTCAGGAAAGGAGCAGATCTTAAAAAAGTACCTTTTGCTTTTTGATTGAGAGTGGAGAGAACTAGGGGTATAACAAGCACAAGCTGTTTTAATTCGGTGCTATTTAAGAGGTGATCGCTCTAAGCACAGCAACGACTCCTGGCTGTACAGCAGCCCCTGAAATCTCAGAGGTTTGGAAATGAAAGGTGGCTGTCATTCAGTGCAAAGAGTCCTCCTTAAAGTCTCTGCCTGACCGTGGCAAGGAAATGATATGATGGCTGAAGCAAAATGTTCCAGTAAACACAGGCTGCCAGGGAGTGAATCTCCATGGACAGCAAGTACATGCCTGGACTGCTACCTCAGAAGGTGAAAGCAGGGTAGATTATAAATGCAACAATAATTACAGCACCATCAAAGACAGTTCACTGTAAATGAACAATTCAGATGATACAGAGGAGGCAGTGAGGCTTTGAGATATTGCTCTGAGATCTGAGGGTAAAATGAGAAAGACCAGGCGCTAGAAGAACACTGTGTCCAAGAAAACCAGATAAAAAAAACCTAACTGTGACAAAGTGACTGGTCAGCACTTTCAGGGAGGAGATGTGGGCAGACAAAACAAAAAATGAATAAAGGATATTTAAAGATCTGAAAGGGAAGAAGACTCTTCCACATCCTTGGGGTGAACAAAATAAACATTATGAGACAGGCATACTAATGAAAGGCCTGGGAGATGCACCAAAAAAAACTCCACTGAGTGACAAAACAGGTGCTTCTTATTTCTGCTGTGGCTAGAAAATAGAGCCAGCACGGGGAAAAGCCAGAGTCAGACTTGGTTGGAGGGGATAACATTGAAAGGGGTGAGCCCTGGGAGAGCAAAAAGGAGTGTTTATGGATATTGGTGCACACAGGAAGGGGATCCTTTCTTGGCTGAGTGACCACAGTTCTAGCTTTGCCATACCTCAGGCACCAGCAAACACCTATGAATCCTCCTCTAGAGGAGGTGGGTGTTTTCTGCTGCAGATCTAGTTATGGAATGGCCAAGTCATTACTGAGAGCTGTTTGCTGTGGACCAAGGTGCTGTCAACAGTTGTCTGGACTCCAGGACACAGATAAACTGTGCCACCATGACCACAGAACTGCTTGTGGGGATTTACGTCCTGTGGTGACATGGGTGCAGAGTCCTTCTGCACAGGCATGCAACACATCTTTTTGGGGAATGATGGACCTATTACTCCTACTGGCTATCCTATGTCTGATTTACTCTAAATATCCTGTATTTTATGTGCAGATACCCTTCTATTTGGTAAAATGCTGGACTAAATATAGCATCAGAGAAAATCTAGCTGCACAAGTTTTGACTGTGCTCCCTGCTTTCCTGAATGGAGATTGTGAAGATTTTACACCCCTACCAAAATGCCGAGCAGTTATGCTTGTATGTAAACTCAAGGGTGGCCATATTTGATAGTGCTGAAGTAAAAGTCCTCTAAAAGTCTGAGACCTATTTGTCTGACTCTTGAGAAATATCTGCTGATTTTTTAACTTCTTCTCACTTTATTTATGCATAAACCAGGAGTGCATGGTAGAATCACAGAATGGTTTAGGTTGGAAGGGACCTTAAAGATCCTCCAGTTCTAACCCCTGCCATGGGCAGGGACACCTCCCACTCGACTAGGTTGTTCAAAGCCCATCCAGCCTGGTCATGAACACTTCCAGGATGGGGCATCCGCATCTTCCCTGGGTGGTGACTGCAGGTGCTGTGTTGTGGCCCCATGTCAGAGGGATGCAGTGGAGATTCCTGCATCACTTCTCACAGCCTTGTTTTTGGGGGTAAACATCCACCCCTGTGTGCAGACCTTGAGATAGGTGTGTGCTCCAGCCTAGGCACTTGGGTGGATGACTGGAGGAAACAGGGTGCAAGGGTACATTTTTGGCGGCTTGCTTTGCTTTATAAGTGCAGCCTCACTTCATCAGCTTCCCATCTTTAAAATGGAGGGAATATAAACTCCTCTCTAATCTAAAGATAAATTAACTTCTGCTTCTGAAGCGTTCAAGTGGCATATTGAGGAGCACCACAGGAGAGGCCATGAAGAGATAAATTATTTTATGCAGAAGGGAGGGGTTAAGTTAGTGTACAGTTAAGCAGAGCCTGGAACTAGATGGTAGGTGAAGAGAATGAAACAATATATTGCACAGCTGTGCACTGGCACCATCTATTGCACTGAGTGAGTTACACGGTTCCATCAGAAAAAAATAGCATATGTCCTTGTAATTAAAGGCTGTATTGTAAGAGTAAGGGGGGCAGAAAATCTTAAACCTGCCATTTCCTAACCTTTGAACAGTTGACTTTGTACCCACAATATTCTTTTAGTGTTGTTTTTTTTTTTTGCACATAGCACAATACAAACCAGAAAGGGTTCTTATTATTAAACAGAAGTGACAAGGGGATGGATACCTGTGGCACCAGGCTGCACAGGAATGTAGTGGAGTCAGCAGTCCAGTCCATGATTGTTTAATCCAGGATTTAGGCTGTCTCCAGGCAGTAACACAGCTCTGTGCAATTGCTGATCATCAGCCTGCGGGTTAGAGAGGAACAGCTAAAGGCCACATCTCTCTATTTCCCCCCCTCAATTATTTTGTTCCCCGTGTAGTGACTTGTACAACTGCAAATCGGGTTAATGAATGAAAAGATGCAACATTTAGCTTGTACCTCACACACTGTTCAAGAGACAAGCAGTGAATACACCTGCTTCAACATATACTCCTTGCCCCCACCGTGTGTTTTGTGCTGCCTTACAGAACTCCTTTGTGTTAAACAAAGGTGAAACGCTAACATGAGGATAGTAGAGAAGCAAGTTGACTTTTGGTGCTTAGAAATAAAAATAGATGCTTGCCTCTCTATGAACTTTGTGTCACTCAAGCTTAACCTTTACACGCTTGTGTAGGATAAGAGATAAGATTAGGTTTGCAGGAGGACTGAAGGTTAAAAAAAAAGAAAAAAAACTTTAAATCCCAAAGGTATGGAGAAGAAGCCAGAGGTCTGATTGCATTGTGTCAGATGGTAGTTGTTCTCCCGTTCTTTGAAGCAGCTCCAATACACACAGGGTAGTGTAATGCCATGGTGTTACAGCTTCCTCTATTCTGTGAACCCTTACACAATGCTTTCAAAGGAGCAGGAGATCTTCAGACAGCAAATTTAAGCCTACAGCAACATGTCGAATTTCTTAGGCTATTGTTTCACATTTGCTTTCAGACAGTGTGAGACCAGTACCCCAGCCAGATGAAGATGTGCCATGCTCAGCTGCTTCGTCCTGCCCCTGTGTCACCTTCTTTCTTGTGCCTCAAGCTAAAGAAGAAATGATGTGGGGATGACAATGAGGAGCTCAAGTGGGAAGATCTGTTGTCCCAATACCTGGTGGCTAGACAAGTTTGTGCTGACTTAAGCCCTAGAGCCACAATTGTTTTGTGAACAACCATTAAATGACCCAGACCCCCAGGTTTCTACAGACCATGGGATGCAAATTCCTCTAATGGATGGCTCAGTAAATGTAATGGAGAGAATTTATAAATAAATTTATACAATAATTAAGTGTCCCCAGGATGGGAGATACATGCAAGTGAGGAGAACTGCAGGACTAGGCAAAACCAACACAGATGTCTTTCTGTATCCCCCACTACACCTCTCCTTCAGGACTGGGGGCACCAGCCACCATGAAACCCTTCACTCTTCTCACTGTTACCAGAAGCCCTGTTCTGCAGTCTGAGTCAGACCCTTCCCTCAAGGGTACACATCTGTTTACATCTGAAGGCATGAGGGACCCTAACGTGGCAAGGTGTGGGGACTTTGGGGTATTTGCTGAAGTCTCTTTTCCCCCTGAAAGCAGTGTAAGTGAAGGCCCTGAAGCAAGTGACGATGTAATGTTATGCAGCATAACTAGTCTAAAACTGGGCTGCTCTGACTCCTCAGTCCCTTCTGACCCCAATTTTATGTTCCCACCTTTTTTTTTCTTTTTTTTCTTTTCTTTTCTTTTTTTTTTTTTCTTTCTTTTTTTTTTTTTCTTTCTTTTTTTTTTTTTCTTTCTTTTTTTTTTTTTTCCCTGCTGCTTTTAACGTCATGACATGAGATTTGAACTAACTGAATGCTCCTGAAGGTGTTTGTTGTTTTTTTTGGGGTGGGGTTTATTTGGGGGGGTGAGGGTGGTTGGTTTTTGTTTTATTTTCTACAGTTGGTTTCAGCTCCCCAAAGAAGCTCTTCACGCAGCTGTGTGGGTATCAATCATGATGTGAGGGAGGAGGCAAGATCACAGCTGGGGTCAGAGCCTCTGGATGCAAGGTTGGGCTGGGGCACAGCTGACTTGGATGCACCTCACTTACTGAGGCATTGCAGCTTCATTAAATATTCTGAGCGCTTCATGTTGCTTCTGGCCCTGCAGAAGTGAGCTATATACAGCCCTTGATTACAGACTATGCCTAAACAGTTGTCTAGCCCAAAGACATGCCTAGAAATCTCTATCACTCGCATTGGTCCAGAATGAAAAGCTCACTAGACCTCGTCTCCACCTTCCAAAGCAGTCCTTGGCAGATTCCTTCTAACTTGCATGCGTTAATGCTTAGAACAGCCTTAAGCCTTTTGTATTCATCATGTGGGGTGGTAACAGGCTGTGGTATCAATGTATGACATGCTTGTACTACAGGGATTGTGCAAATTACAACTAATAACAGGGAGGTGGGGAGAGTATCAGAGAAAGGAGGTGATAAAGAACTAGAGGAGGAAAAAATACCAAAAAATAATCCAAGCCATCTTTATAGATCATCCAGTATATTTACAGCTACTGTTGAGAGATGAGCTATTGAATGATACCTATTTTCACCCTGGCCATAGATTTCAGAAATGCATGCAAGTACAATTATCTTCACACAAGGGGTGAACGTCTGGACAGTTATCAAATCTAAACATTGTTTATGAATCAATTTTTGCCTCCTTAAGTTCAGCTTTGCTATCCTTGCAGCATACCAAGCGCTGCAACCAGCCAGACAGATTACACAGGGGTTACATTTTGTACCTGGAATCCTGCATGCAGCACTCATCCTGGAGAGGTTTTTAGACATCTGCACTTGGGGTGGTAAGAAAAAGTCAGCCACGGGAAGATGTGCCCTTCTTCCTCTTAAATGTAATTCTAAAGGCAATGTTCTTTATGGACAGTCTGTTGTTATTCTGAGGATAACTCTAGTTATGCTTCTGTGTTTTCATTGTTTATCAGCAGAATAAGCTTTGAGGGGAACAGGGGTTTGACATTTCCTGCTAGGCCAAATCCTGTGGTCAGCTTTCAGCTTTAACTTGCACAAACTCCTAATGTGAAAACTGCAGGGATTTGTCTGCATACAGGCTTTTAGAATTTTACTAGCTGTAAAACTGTCTATAATGAGGACTCCACTCCAGTCTCTGAAGAACCTGTGCTGGCTGCTGTCAGGGACAGAACGTGGAGCTGGATGGATTAGTGGAGTAATCTGGTAATGCAAATTCTTCATATTTAATCAAGGGAGCATCTACTCTGCAGTCCCAAATGCTTCTTGGCAGAACAGACTGGCAGCGCTGAGGTCTGGCAAGATGGCAGTACTGTTATTTCTCCTAGAGGGCCAGAACTAAACTACCTCCCCTTCCCTCTGGGAAAGTCTATAAATAGAGGTCTACTGGGAGCCTAATCTCACTTCCGCAAAGGCAGCTGCCGGCTGGGATTGCAGATGACCACCTATCCCTTCTTCACCTCCGCTCTACCCTTCCTTGCTGGTGTTTGTGTGATTTTGAAGTGAGCTGGTCCAGGGAATTAAACCAGCTGAAACTAATCATAGAAACAGAAGAGTCTGATGCTTGCACATACTGCATGTTGCCTCCTCTGCTTTTCTGGCCACGCTCAGAGAAGCCAACTCTACCTTCCGTGTGACTTTCTGAAGTGCCGGGCAGTGAAGTAAACAATGTGCAAGATGGCTAAGGGATTTAATTTAAATCCATGTCTGCATAGTAAACCGCTAGAGAAAGGCACATATTATTCACAAATACAGGGTCAAACTGGAAAACGTCAATCACATGCTATTTACTAACTGCAGTAACAGTTACTATTTCTGTACCTGCAAACCGCAAAAAGACTGACACCTTGTAGGTTAAATAAATGGAAACTGAGACAGACAGCAAAACAACTTGCTCCAGACTACAGAGTGCCCAAGATGTAGTTAACTCACGAGTGTCTCTGAAACCCTGCCATACGCCTGCTTTCTTGAGAAAGTGCTGCATTTCTGTGCAGGAGGGAGTGTGTCCTCAGGGAAGGGCACAACCTAAATGAGAACAGGAACACCAGCTAGGGAAAGCAGTACTGCAACAGATTTAATCAGCTATGAAGATATATCTGTTGTATAAATTTTTCCCCTAAATGTTTAGCCTGTTAAAAGCTACTGCCTAATAAAACTGTAGAAGGAGGGGGCTATTTTTTAACTGACCAATATTACACTTGTGGGAAGGAACCTTTAGTAAAGATGCCTCTGGTGCCATGTATTTTGCTGGAGGGACCAAGTGACATCTGCTTTATCAAGACACAGGAAATGCCATTTCCCGTCTACTCAGGGGCATCAAGCCAAATACTGGTCTCAGTTGTCAGCCAGTCAATTATTTGATTGCTGATGTACAGCCAACTTGCATTTGTGGATCGTCCTCCAGCTAGACTGCAATGATTACGTATACATTTGACAGTCAGTCTCAGGCTTATGTTCAGCTTAAAACCATTACTTACCAGTACAGAGGGCTGGCCTCATTGACATGAGTTGTTCCCAACTCCTCTGTTGTTCAAAAATTTGATATGCAGTGGTGAGCTTGCTCAGGTCCTAATTCTGTTTATTAGGGTTTTTTTTTGCAGAGAAAAGAACCAGTTTCTTCTTAATATGCTGAGAGAAGTATTATTTTCCCCTTACATCCCGAAATAAGTAAGGTTTTCTGACAATGGTGCTCATTTCACCCCTCGGTTTTGGGAAACGCTATTCATCCTGAGAAAACAACGCTGTCTGTTGGCTTGAGGATCCAGCTGCTTGTCATGTTAGGCCATGTGGAGGCTGCATCTGAGTCCAGCTGTATTGCCAGGATCAGTGCCCAAGGGACTCAGCACAAAAACACTTTGATCCCTCCCAGTGACAGGGTTTTTGCTAACAAGCCTCCAGACATTTCAGTTGGTATGTCATCACCCTTGCTAAACTAGAACAGAAGGATGAAACAAAAGTATCTCCAAAGACCTTTAATAACATCAGTCGAAGGGGAACAAGTAAAACATCCCAGGTGAGACACTTCTCTAAAAAGCGTTAGCATCAGCCACATGACCATAAAGGAGACAGAGAGGCTTTTTTCCTCCTCTTTTTTCTTTTTTTCTTGTCTTTCTTTTCAGACGTGAAAGGATAGGAGCTATGGACTGTGAATTGCAATGAACAAAGCACTTAACATCCTTTAAATAGCTGGATAGGGTCAAAGTAAGGCAAAAGGTCTAAAATGCATGGAAGAGAGAACCAACCTGAAAAGTCCTAACTGTTTTATACTGAGTGGCCCCCCTGCAAATTGTACCTCTCGGTGATGGCCTGATTAGTTCAAATTTTCCGTACACTTAACAGGGACTAAGTTACATAGCTCCTGTACAAGGTGATAGGATTTATGCTTTTAATTCCCACTGTTATAGAGCTGCAAATATACCCCATGGCTTTTACCTTTTAAAATCCAGACTGCGTATGCAGCGGGCATGTGAATTGTACAGCCAGGATTTGGGATAACTGTCTCAAAAAAGCAATCACCTGATACCCTCACTCTAGGACAAGTAAGAAGTTAACTAATATCTTGCTTGAATGACGCACTCTGGTTGGTGACTAACTTGCACTGGATCTTGTGCTAGACACCTGAAATCCAGTTTTTTTTCAGTCCCAGTGCATCACTGCCATGGGCAGAAATCAGATTAGCTGGCTTGTCAACAAGGCAGTATGCGATTAGCATTAGCAGAGTGACTTTCAATAGATGATGTAAATGAAGCAAGGAGGGCAGCAAGGCCAAAATTGTCTTAATGACTGGAAAGTATGTTTTGTAGATGATTTTGTTGCTTAAAATAAAAGAACTGTGAAGGAGAGAAAGCATTGAAATGCAAGGCTGTCTAACAGGCCCAGCCGTGCTCCTCCCAATTCTGTAGAATAATTTAACAGAAGACAGGCAATTTGATTTGAAAGCCCGACTCCGCATCCAAAGGCATCACAAGTTTTGCCACTTGGATAATGAAACTTCGTGCAGCCAGGTAATAATCCAGCATAATCTAGTGGAGCAGAAACATTTAAGTAGGTGTTTAACATCCCAGCATGTCAGCTGGGCTACAATTCTTTAAACATAGGATACTTAAAATCATGTATTTCTGAAATAAGAGCTACCTGAAAGTCTAGGAAATCAAGGTACAGATAACTTTTCAACAGTGCGATGGGATTGATCAATTCATCTTGTCAAGCACCATCCAATAGTTACCTTGACTACTTGTTATCTTTACTAATACTGTTCCAGATTATGAGCATTAGTGAAAAATGACCAGATATTAGGATCTATGCAAACCAAGTGGCATATTAGCTCTAAAATGCTGATGTTTCTACAAATGTGCCTTTTGTCTTGTTTCTAAGGTTTGTATTTCAAAAGAGTTATTTTAATATTTTTAAATAGCAAGCAAGCAAGGCTCCTCTTTCCTCCTCACTAAAATATTTCTAGCTCCCTTTTTGCTGCAATTTGGAACTGCAGAATAGAGAAAGCTTCTTGAAGCAGTAACTCATCCTTGCCATGCAGGACAAAAGGGGCACATTTTTCTCCTGACATTCCCTGGTTTTGGCTCCCCTTTGGTCTTGTCAAAATTCTGTTTTCCATCCAGAAACATCACTGTGTTTTCAAGCTGGGCAGTGTTTGCATTATGGTTGAAACAACCCAGAAAAGTTGGATTGTTTGTATCATGTATTTCTTAGTGAATGGCACCCTAAGAAACATTTTCCTGCCAGAGCTCCCAGCTGTCCTCTTGACAGAAACTCTTGTGGCAGTGAGTGCAAATAGCTCAGTAAGTGGTTCTAGGGTAAATGTGAAAACTCTCCCCCATGCCAAAGGGAGATTTCTCAGGAGCATTTCACAGTGTCACTCTCCACAAACATCAAGCCATGCCTGGTGGCAACCAGACTGACATTGCCTTAGTATTTCTCTTCTCTTGATAGTACTTTGACAGACTGTTTAGTTGTGGCTTTTTTTCCTTTTATTTAATGGCAGCGTTTGCAAGGTTTGTTTGTGCTAGCTAGGTAGCCGTGTACCCACTAGTGTATTAGCCAATCTTCCTTGCCTTCACAAAGCAGGGATGCAACCAGCTCTACAGTACACCCTCATCAGAGCTTACTTCCTTGCAGGTTTTTTTTGCCCTATTACACTTGGGAATATGGGCACATATCAGTCATGTCAAGAATCCTGAAGGCATTGTATCATCTTTGCCTGTCTACTCTAGCTGTAAAGCAAAACGGCATTGTTATATACTGCTCTCCTACATGAGTCAGGTGATTCAACTTCACTGGCAAGAAACCAGTTCAGGGAACATCTGAAATATATTGTTCACATCACTGAACTGTCCAATATTGTTACACAGCTAAAGAAGAGGGAAAAAATTGCGCCTGAGAAGCCAGACTCATGTCTCAAATGACCTTGAAAAAGATCCTGGTGACATGCAGTGGTAGAGAAGAGAAGAACAGTTCATTTCTCCTTGCAGGTGAGCCTCATCCTTTTGCATGAACCAAGTGGTGCCCCTTCACTGAAAGACTCCTGAATTCATCTTCAATGAATGTGGGTGGATTTGTTAGTTCCTTCCTGCTTGCTCTAGCCTAGTGTCACCACCATCAAACAACACCGACACAAGTAGAAGCCTTAGCAAGAGCAGAGGGGGTTCCTGTCCTTTGTGTCTGTAAAACATCTAGATCGATGCCCTTTACCTCTTGGGTCATACTCTGAAGAGACACCTTGGAACTTGCTCAGTGCTAGCTGAGGAACTCTTGCCTGTTGTCTTATTCTTCAAACTCTCCAATAAACATTAGATTTCCTTCCTTCAGTGAATAAAGCTGTGCTTGGTAGCTTACTGTCTATCTGTGAAGTCTCTCGGCACTAAGTCACTGCTTTATTTCTTTTCTTCAGTTCTGTTAAATGCTACTAAATTTCTGATTATGCTTTTTCAAGGCTCTAGCTTTTTGTTAAATTGACTGTTGTGGAGACTGAACATCCTTTGGTAACAGTTGTGTTTATAGGCAGTAGCTGAGTCAGCTGAAATACTAGACAACAGTAATTGCAGAGAATTTATATTTAACTAAAAAGTCCAATTCTATGTGAGCTGAAAAAGCTTTTTTTTCTTCATTCCTCTGAAATACTATGCATGTTCTCATTCTAAGTCTATCCCTGAGAGCATCTAAATTTACTCTCTCCTGGCTTTTGAGGAATAGACAGCAAGATATCAGGGCTTGATGGGGAAAAAAGCTCTGAAATGAGGGAAGAGAGAGAAGCTTACAAAAGGAAGTTACTTGTCTGTATTTACTTGTTTGTAATAGCAATCTGCATTGTCTCTGAGGGTACACTTACAAAGCCAAGCTCAGGAAGCATACTGTGCTATGAGTAAGCTGGGTGTGAGTCAGCTCTAACACGAAAGCCGTGTAATTCATCACATTTTTATTAGTCTGACTGCAGCGTGTCACACGAATGCTGCTGCTGCTACTGCTGTGTGGCTTTTTAATGGGAATGCAGCCATGGCTGCCCAGGGCAAAGCACAGGCGCAGCAGGCTGCACCCTCCCTGTACGTTTGGACACACATGAGAGGAACAAGCACCTTGCATGTGATCTTTGCTGTCCCTGTGGCCCTTCCAAGGAGCTTTAAAACTGGCATGTGATAACTTCTGCTTTGAGACTCCTTTCTTCTGCCACTGTTTGGTGAGGGCAGACTCCCATTTACACAGAAGCCTCTGTGAGCAGCAGGCCCAAAATTTTTAATGGAAGTACCTGCAGACAAAAAAAAAACAAACCACAACCAGTTCTGCTTTTATGCTTTTGTGTAACCCAGGCTTTATTCCTCAAAGGCATTTTCCTGCCAATAAGAACAAAACCCTGCACGCAAATGCCTATTTCTGTCAGCATCCCTAGAGGTGATGTCCCCTCGGTCCCCTCCTGGCTCTGGATGCGCTGGCAGCTGGGTGCAAGCCTGCACGAGGCACACAGAAGCTTCCTTGACGTGTCTCACTGGCTACCTGCCTGCAAGGACATGCTGATGAAGAAGCAGTTTGGAAGTGAGATTCTGAATGTCAAACTCTTTTCTTTGTGGTGAGGGCTTAGTCTAACTGAAGTGACGTAACTATTCTAGATTTTGCAAACGTCACTGTGTTTTCATGAAGACGTAGAGAGTTGGTTTTTTTTTTTATTTTGGGGGACAACTGAATGGGTTCTTCTTATGCTGCAAGTCAATGACACATTAGGAGAGTGGTGGAAAATTCAAGCCCCTCCTCTTTCTCACTTTAAGGCAGTTAGCCCCCAGCCTGTTGTTTTTCAGACTGTGAAGCTGTGTTCCTTTCCTTTGATTTAACTCTGCTGGTATAAGGGCCCCCTTTCCCCAAAATAAGGACACAGATATATGAGTATAAAGGTCCTACACAACTTAATTTGGGATTAATCTACAGTGTGTGTCTCTAGCTATAGTATGATAGGTGAATAGTTCATGGTGATGTAGCAGAACAGCCTAAGTGACAGTGGCAAGAGTATCAAGGTCACAGCTGTCTATGTTAGGATTTTACTAGCAGACCCACCTCAAGTAGAGGGTGTGAAAGTTATGGTGATACAGCATCACTCACCTTGAGTAATTCCAGCAAAATATGTCACTCAAGGCTGTTGCAACTCCAAGCATGGTTGAATAACTGGGATTTGATACGCTGCTGTGATTCTGCTGAGCCGCAGCAGCTGTCCATGTGGACACCATTGGCTGTTCCCAACAGCACAGCAATGCTCACCTTAAATATCAGTGATAACACTAACCATCAAGTTAATAAGTGCATGTGGAGACAACGGTAGAGAAATTTAGAAATGAGGTCTGATCCAAGCGTAGAAGTTATTCGTATGTACTGAAAATACCAATCACATTACAATTATAAATAAATGAAAGAGGTCTCTGTTGTTGATGGCACAGGTGTGGGCATGGGGAAGATATAAAACCAATTTACTCTTCCTCCAGGGAACAACTGTATTGGTATGAAAGATTTAACTGCATCCACATTAGAGAAGCTGCGCTGGTTTAAATCCAGCACAGCTAGAGAGGCTATTGTGCTAGTGCAGATGAAGACTTGAGGTTAAGACTTGGTGAGGGACAGAACACCACTTATATTTTCCCTGTAATTAACGTAAAATATATACAGAAATGAAATGCTCTGCATTAATAATTTCCAGTAATTTATTATGTCAAGTGCAGAATAGAAAGTCTGCTGCTGATCATAATATTTCTACTGTACATCACTCTCTAACATAAAAAGTTCATAAGCCATTAGAATAATGATTTCTACCATTACGTGCTAGTAAAGTGTGAAAATATTTTTTTATTATCCATTTACATTAATTTCAACATGCATGCATGTATTCAGAAACATGGATTTTTTGAAGTGATTACTCCCCATTGATTAATGTGGCCAGAAGCTTCCTGATTTGCCAAATGATACAGAACAACATGTTATTAATGGTGCCTGTTTTGTGTATAAAACATCTGAAGAGGTTTCATCTATCAAATAGTAAAGCTTAGGGATACTCAGTTAAATGAGAAAATGTATTTGTAGTGTGTCTACTGTGTTAAGGACTTCAATTCTAATGCATAACAATAGTGGTCTTTTGCCTTTGGATGAATGGAGTTTGAGTCTAAAGAGGCTGAATTTCTGTAGTCTCTAAGTTGAAAAACCATCCTGTTACAGTGAGCCACCTCTAAGCAGTGCAATTTAAAAATGCAGTTTGTCCTCCTCTGAGAAGAAGCTTTACCTGCCACACTTACATTCATTCAGGACTGGATGGCAAAATCCACTGGTATATTTGAGATTAGGTATAAGCAGATGCCCTTCGCATAACTCACAATCTCCTCCCCTTAAAATTGCACCTCTCTGACAAAACTGTCTTTTGCTGTGGTTTTTTGATTCTTCTAGATGAAAATATTTTGAGTGAATAAGAGGGAGTTTCTGGAAAGAACAAAGTATGTGTCCCAGAATAAAAAATAATTCTATGTTAGAACAGAGACTGGGGGCTTAAAGTTTCGGGATTTGAGCCACTAATTCAAATCAGCAGCATAAACCTCTGCCACCATTTGTGCTGTGACAGTATTGACTCAGATTTTCCTGTAGTAGTTCTGGTTTGTAGACCTGACAAAATGGTAACTGAGACTCAGTCTTATCACCCATAAAAAGAACCTCACCACTAGGCATTGCGGTCTCTTTTTCATACCAGTTTGAATTGCCTTCTTTCCCTCCAACCCAGAAACAACAGATACTTGAAATCTTGGATTTGAGACAGTAAAAACATTTTCTATTTACGTACTGTGACATAGAGCTGGGTTGAAAGCAACAATGTTTGCCTCTGCTCCTTTTGTTTTCTCTTTCTGTGAACATTCAAGTGAAAAGGGTTTTGTCTTCCACGTTTGTAGAAAAGCAATTTTAGCAATCTATTTAAAAGTGTCCTTGGAAACCAAATTTATATTTTGCCCAGCCAAGCACTGTTGCTCAAGGAGCTTGAATATGCACTCAGCTGGGTAATAGGAACAACATGTGACTAATAAAATCAATGTCTGCTAAGTAATGTGGTTCAAACTGGAAATGTTCTCGATCAATCCAGGCGTAATTATTATTTTTTATTTTTTTTTCTGGCAGAAGAATAAAATGAAAGTACTCTGACAGCAGATATTTTGCCATAGAAAAAGTTAATTTCTATAAAACAGGATTTTGATAGATCTGATTAGCTCTGCATGAAGATAGCATCTCTGATTTAATGGTAACTTACCTTACTCAACGTAGCATTAGACCTTTCCCTCATATAGAGTGTGCCATGTGATTAAACCAATTTCTGCCCTTAATCCTGACATGCTTAGTCATTACAATGCACTTTGAGTGTTGAAACATGGGCTTCCCTATCATTAAACATAGCTGGGAAGAGATCTGGCACAATTCTATGCCTTCTTATTGCTGAAGTAATTGATAAATATTAGCACTGTAAATTGCCAGCAAACTGCAAAAGATAGGGAGGGACACCACAGATGTGGAAAGGGAGCTTGAGAGAGTAATGCTGATAGAAATAGACACTGCAGAGAGCTCAGGAGGTTCTTCAAAGTCGGACAAAGGTATTTTACACCCAGGTTTCAATGTCACCATGTACAGTTTGACTGAAGAGCAGGTATTCTCAGCTTGTACTAAAGTATGAAAAAGAAAAACAACGGTTCACAGCACGCAGCTTCGACTCATTGAGAATCATCTCAAAATAACACTCCTTCAGGATCTGTCATTTTCATTTCTGCTCAGCTCTCATGCTAGTAAATTACACCAAATTCAGTCCAAGTCCTCCATTTAAGGACTGCAGCTTGGATTCCCATGAAAGCAGATAGAGGGGAAATCTCTAGTGTGTAGAAGATAAAGCAAGCTGTCCAATTAAATTGCCACACTGATTCCTAATTCCACCATGGCCTGAGAAGGCCATTAGGAACAAAAAGCCTCTCCAAGGAACACTTTACTGGCACTTCACGCTGCTGGGGAAGGTGTCTGCAAGCAGCCAGGCATGTAGCATACCTGGAAAAGCAGGAGAAACTCAGGACACTGAAGTTGTAGGGCATTCTGTGCAACATTGCAAGGAAAAATAGAAATGTTAAACAGGGTAAGTAAATACTGCGTAAGAAGGAATCGCTATGAGGGCTCGGTTTCACAGCAAAGGGTAGAGACTTGATGTCAGACCTCCCACCTCTTTGGTGCTTATCATTGCAGGATGCCCATCAGGCAGGTGGCCAGCTGTGGGGCACATGCAGGCAGCTGTGGGGCACAGGAAGGTGGCCGTGGGGCACAAACAGGCAGCCATGGGATGTGGGCAGGTAGCTGTGAGGTGCAGGCAGGCAGCTGTGAGGTACGGGCAGGCTGTCTGTAGCAGGCTGATGAAACAGCATGCTATTTGGTGACTGCATCGAGGAGGGGAAAATAGTATTTACTTACTCTAATACCAGGCTGCAGTAAATGTCTTTAATACATAATGTTAAACAGGCAATTAATAGACAAACGTTTCTCTATCTAGAAATATGGCAGTATTCAAGCTAATCCCTGATGGTACAGAGCAATCGCACTAAGCTTATTAAACTTCATATCCAAAGGCAGTATTTACTACAGGGCTTTCATATCTAGTGGTGAAATTCCAGGCAGTTATATCTTTTAATTTGAAGGTAAACACTGATAGATCCATCACTTGGAAACAGCCAGTTGTAAACTGAAAATGAAGAAACAAAATCCCGTGGATTAAGTGTGTTGCCTGTATGCTGCTTTCTATCGCCATCTACCAGGACACCGCTTCCATATCGCTGCGATTTGGCAACAAAAAGGAGGAATATGGAGGAACACATTTGTTTTACAGAGCAATGCACTACCAGAGCTGCATACAGAGTACAAAGCCAAGCCAGTGAATTTCTGCACCAAAGTCAACAAATAAGCTGGTCGACAGTGTTTGCTGATAACAGCCACAGTCTCTCTGTTACACCCAGCCAAAGCAATCAAAACTCAGGAAGCATGAAGGGACAGTATGAGCAAGACCTACAGTTAATGGATGAACAACAGCAGCCGCTCAAGCTTGGAGAGAGCTTGCTCACCAGAATGCGAATCTCTTTGCTACTCATGGTAGCCATAGAAGTGTTTTTTTCTTGCAGCATTAGAGATAGCCCCCAGAATAACTGGTAAAAGAGTGCATGTAAGTCCCAGGGCTGTTTTACTGTGTTTCAGCTTGTTTTCTTGGCAGTGTTACAGAGGAGTGTAATTCTGTGAATCATAAATATGATTCATACTAGCCAAACTGACCTTTGAAAATTGGAAGTAGGCAAACATATCAGAAAGAGATTCAAGCTCTAACAAATAAGCTGGTAAAATGAATGAATGATATTTACAGACCCTGCCAGTCTATTAAGAGGTCAGGCTGGCTTTGACTGCCCTGTAGATCCAAGTGTGAGAGTTTCCACTCTCTCCTGCATACCTGAGCAGCCTTTCATACACACCTACTAATGAGGTGTATTCTCACCATTTTGGCTATTCACACAGATGGCTCTGTGATAAATCTGTATGCAGACTGCAGTGTGTGGTAGAGAAAACCATGCATGTGTTTTTTTGCAGGTCCAAGTGTTCATGAAGTTCCTGACAACCTCAAGAAGCCCAGCTGAAACAAAGAGGGAGAGAGATGAAGAAAGGAAAATTATTGCAGGTGTATAAAACCACATCCCTGGCTCTGTGCACATACACAGCAGGGAACCTACCGGAGTAGATGTGGTGGTGAGCAGGGTAGGTAGGTGCAGGACTACTGTCAGTTTGTTGTGAAGTAAACTTCCACCAAGAGAGCACTAGAAGGTCACCATTTTTAAAGACTTTATAAATTAGTGGCTGTAGACAGTTTCAGTAATGTGGTTTTCGAGACCTATGCCCCAGCTCAGGTTTGCTTCATGTGAAATCACAGACACCAGAAGTGCTGGAGGAAATTTAAATGATGTCTTAGCTGGACTATTTTGCTAATCAAGGGTCCTTGACACAAGTTGAAAATGTGACCTGCCATAGCCCTGGAGCCCATAGCTCTGTGTCACAGTAACAGGATGTTCTTCCAGGCACCCCTGTGATAACCTGTGCCATCACTGGGTTTATAACTTCAGTTTTCAGTTAAGCATTTAGAAAAATTGGCACATGCAGTTTGTGCTCTTCTGAAAACGTGGCTTTGCTCCATAGCTGTATTTGATTGCTGTATACGAGCCTTCTGGAACCTCTCTAAAAGAGAGAAGCTGTTTAATACAAAAATCTGTTTCCTTTTTTAAGTCCTAATAGCAAGGTAAATAAAAAGTGTTGAGAATTGCATGTGACTGGAAGATTTGAAGTTTGCTTACAGCCATTTCAGTGGTTATTTTGAATCTTTATAGCAAAACTATCATTTCCTTTCTTCACATTCATAACTTCTAACATGTTTACATTTTCAGCTGAACATTTCCATTCTTGGCTGTGCTGAAAGGTGATACTCTGTTTACTGGATGTAACACTGAGCAAAATCCCTTCAACCTTTTGAATTACCTCAGGTTGAAAAGTATAATCCATTATCCAAATATTCTCCCTATGTTTTCCTAGTACGATAATATTGCAAAACAAGCTGAAGATGGAAGCTTGGCCTGGATATAGCAATTGCTAAGGCTTTCTTTGGCTGGAGATGAAGGAAGAAGGTTTAAAATAAGACCACCTCTGTGTGTGCATGATGAGTGTTTTGCTTAGATTGTAACTCAGTGCAAAGAATTATTTGCAGCCATCTCTATAAAAAATTTCCTCTGCCTGTAGGGATGAGAGGCTGGTACTGAGACCGCCACACTCAAACCACCATTAGCTACTTAAAACCACTATGAAGACGTAAAGCCGGCGTCCTTTAATATAATTTAAAAGAAAAACAAACAAACAAAAAGCAACAACAACAACAAAACCACAATAAAATAAAACATAACTATGATACAATGTGAATGTAGCTGTGTATGGCTATTTACATAGAAAGACTACATCTGTTTGTGTGTGCGCGCATGCACATACACACACACACAGACACCACCTCTATCCGATAAAAAAGTAAAATAAGTCATGACTGAAGTTCCTTTTACATTTTGCCTTCCTCTGCTCTTCATATTACATTAACTTTCTTTCATTGTGGGGCTAAAGCCACATGTACAGATAATTTGTCTCTGTGCAAACATTAGTAGTCAAAGAGGGGACATTACTTATTTCCTGGAAGACATGAGCTTTAGTACACAGCCAAAATTGTTTAAATGCTAGCATCTCATTATGCGTGAGATGTTTTTTCCTTTGAATAACAATAATTAAAAAAAATTCTAGAAGGCTAAACATAAAACTTCCTTTTTTTCTTTTAAAATGCAGTTTAAGCTATGCAATGTAACATACTCATTAGAAGCCAGTAGCATATTTTCTTCTGCTTAAATGTATATTTAATACTGTGTTTTGTCAAAAATTAGAGAATAAAGAGATCATCCCATCCATCCTTTTACCCACAGCAGGATCAACTATACTTACATCATTAGCTGACAGATGCCAACCTATTTTGGGAGGCTTCCCAGGCAATCTATTCCTGTTCCTTGCTATACTTACACTAGAAAGTTTTTCCCTCCTGTCTGTGCCAAATCTCTTGTGTTGAAAGTTAGTCGATTAGTATTCACTGTCACTCTTTTTTCTCCCTCCCCCTCTCCTTTTCTAATGCAGTACCTAAAAATGTACATAGTATTTCACCTGAATCTTTACAACTGAAAGAAAAGAAAAACTATCACTTTCTTGCAGGTTATCCTCCTGTTTGTACAGTGCTTACCTTTTTGGGGATTTGGTTCCAAACAATATCGAAAGATAGTGGACATAAGACAGATCCTTACAGAGCACCATACTGATGCCATTAGTGACTCTCCTAAATATATTTTTTTAGCCAGTTTTGTACTTATAGTCTTATTTATAACCTTATCTGCAAGTTATGCAAAGCACTTAAATATTTTTGAGTCTATGTCTCACTCTGCTGGTTGTCTTCTGTGGGTGCACAACATGGACCTGAGTCTGAAGTTGGGACTGGAAATTCCCATACACAGACTGACATTACTGCTACCATGGCTGTGTGAATCACTGCAGAAAAGGGCATGAGCTGTTAGGTAGCCTTCTGAATTAATACTTAGAGATTCATCACAAGAGGAGGTCAAACACTAGTAGTTTCCATTGAAGTCTGATGTTTCATGGAGGGGTTTTAATCTACTCCCAAGATACCGTAGTTATAATTTTCCATGCCTGTATCTATAACTTTGGGTGAAGGTGATATGAAACCTCCCCGATGAAGATGATATGAAGGTGATATGAAACCCAGCATGGCATTGTGACCATTTCTGGGGAGGTGGGCACAGCTGGGCAAGGCTTCAGCTGCCATAAAGCCCCTTGTGTCTGTGCAAGGAGAGACACTGCTGGGATATCTACCTTCTTACATATGGAGAGGGAGGATGCTCTCCACCTGGCAGATACACAGAATCATTTCACCACAGCTTCACAGGTGTGAAGGACACAGAGGCTTGTTTGCTTCTTTCTGTTTAAAAAAGAGATAGGAGAGTGGTTCTGTTTATTTTTTCGTGGCAGAGCTGTATGAATAAAGTTCATGTACTCCCTGAAGGTCAGAAAGACTTGCTTGAATCCAGAGTGCTCTGGGTCTTGCCTTGCATGCACATGCCATGTGATCAGGCTTAATATAACACAAAGGGTCACAAACCGAGCAAAAACTACAAGTCTGCTGGCCTGTCAGTCAGTTGTGATAGCCATCTGTGAGACAAACCCATCCGAAATCCCCTCCTCCCTTTGCTAACAGGGAGCTTATATGGGAGCTGCCTTGCTTTCCTTCTTCAGTCCTGACCACATCATGGTTCTACAACATTCACATGGAGGATTGGGGTGCAGAGCTGCTCCTAGCAGTTTTCCAGCCTGGAAACACTTTATTTGCTCTCTGGGGTTGAGGTAGGGCTGTTTGCAGCTCGGGAAATGCTGAGGGAGACTGATGTGTCCTTGCCCTACATTTGTCACTACTTAGCCTACAGTTGGGTAGACAGGTACATAGGATTGATTCAGGGCATTTTTGTGCTGCTCTTACGATCTTAGTATAATCTCATGCAGTTCCACTGTCAGGTTTTTGCAAATGCAGCCTGACTGAGATTATTTACAGTCTGGCTAGCTGGATGTTATCCTTCCTGTCTTCTTCCTTGTAATTCCCAACAGTAATCTCTTATCTCAATATTATACAATGAAAAACCACTAGATTGGCAACAACAAAATGAATAACACGTTATTGACAGTAATTATTCTGCAATTTATCTGGAGTCCTCTGCTGCACTTCATCTGATGTTTATTTTTTCTGATGCAACCTTTTATTCACTTGTTTTCTTGCTTGAGTGAAAATATCCTTAATGATATTTTCTTGTCCAGAAAAGAAACTTCTTTAGCAGAAAAAGAAAGGTTGATCAGAGAACAGCTTTCACTGGCATATTTGTTGTGACTTCTTTATAGTCTGTAACATATGTGAGAACAATATGAAACCAATACCACTACTAATATGGTCTCCTACAAAAGCAAGGTAGGCCAGGTCTATGATACATTTGAAAACTAAGTAGGCAATACATTATAGAATAATAATTTACCATAGAGTATCAGAGCAAACTCAATAAAACATCTGCGACAAATCTAACTGTTGGTATTGGGTACTGCTGATGTATCAGGGAATGCAGCCCAGTAGGAACAGATCTGTGGATTGAAACAGCTGAACTAAATTACTAATGTAGACACTCACCATGACCAAAGAGAGGAAGCAGAGCATCAAAAAAATGAGGAAATATATTAAATCTAAAAATAAATAGCTGAGCTTAAATTATTGCAGCATGTAATGAGGCTTTTGCTGCTCTGGAAGACAGAACGTCATGTTGCAGCGACTTCATTAAAAGAAAGTGGCAAATGTACAGTAGCCCAATGGTACTCCAGAATATCTTAAAAACATCTCAGGCTATTTCATTTAGATTTTCTGGCACATGTCCTGAGATCAGGAAATTTCAAAATAATGCCATACCAATAGAGTTTCAGGTGCATACCCAACATAAGTGAAGTGAAAAATGAAGCCACTTAATGCATTCAATACTGGGAACATGACTCCAATTTCCTGAAAAAAACTGATACCTAACCACCGCATAACAATAATCAACCTCTAATTCTTTTTTCTATTCCAAGGAATCTTATATTTCATTTACAAACATGGCCTCTGAGCAACTTCTCATATTGCCTAAGTGATGTGTCTACCATCTGAACACTATTTGTTTTGTTATTCTGCAGAGAAAAATGGACAGTGGTGTCTCTTCATTTGGTTACTAGGAGTATTTTGTTTCATCTTCTACATACAAGCTACTATGTAAGCTCTTCTTATGGCAGAATGAAGGTGTCAGGACTCATGATGGTTTGTAGTTCCATGGTGAACCTATTCAGATAAGGTCCTTAGAAAGTTCTGTCTATTGAGGGAAAAACAAACCAAGAATTGCCGTTGGGTATTTTATCAAGCTTCATTAGAAAAAGGTTTACGCTTTTTTTTGGGTAGGTGGTTGTCTATATAATCATTGCCTGGGAGCAGAGGGAGAGAATTGCAGAGCTTTGTGGAAAATTAGGGTGTTAAGGGAGTTTGCAGTACAGCAGTGACCACTTTTTCCCTCACTCCTAATTCTCCTTGTGCTTTTTTTTGGGGGTTGCTGCTACCTCAGTGCTGAAAACAGAGATGATGCCACTGCAGTGAAATTCTCGTATCTGCCTTAAAGAAGGCTCATTTAGCTTGTGTCTGTTTGCTAATCTTCTGCAGCCACACTAGGCAATCAGAGCAACCATGAGAATAGTGGGGAAGGTGCAGAAGGGTAACAAGACTAACCGGATGCTCGAGGCACTCACTGGCCAGCTGCACACAACCAGCATTTCCAGCCCATGAAGCAAGAAGTTAGAGGTGGGTCTGAGCCATGTTGTGAATCTACAATGAGCAATACATGCTGCTGACCTCTGAGATGGAGAAGGGTATGCTCTGGGAGTTCGTGGGCTGAAATCACTCCAGCTCTCCTGCTTGCAAATGCTAAAACAAGAGCTCCCTCAGTGGAACAGTGAGTGACGTTCAACCTAGCTGCCTTGGAGAAATGGACAACTACAGCCCTCTGGAGCTTCTCCCTCATGCAGCATGTCACGAAGTTGAACACACTTGGTAATCTTTACCACATCTTTATGTTGTAGCCCCGCCTCCCCTTCCTCTGAGTCGCACTGCTTTGTTTTTGTGAGCTGGCAGGAAATGGAAAATCTATGTAGACCTCTTAGATATTTCCACAGTTGCCTAGGCACAAATATGACAAACCATAATAGAGTTTTTGTAAGGGCTAACCCTTGTTGTGACAATACTGCAGCAGCCAACTCATATTTGTTCTGCAGTTGCCACTGCTGTCATTTCTCTCCGAAAAGTGGCCCTTTCAAAGATATTATACAAGCAACTGTTTCATCAGGGCTATGAGATGCATTTATACACCTATCAAACACACCCAAGAGAAGAGTAATGTGGAAAGAGAAACCAGTTACGTGTGCTCTGAAGGAGAGAGTCTAAATTCAATATTAAACAACGCTGAGCCAGGCCTGTTCCAATCCCATTTTCACATTTGCACTTAGTATTTAGCAATAAACTAGTGCAGTTTACAACTGTCTGTGCTGGCACCGTTTTGGAGTCCTGTTCTTAATAGTTTATGCAACAGGCATTAAAATTAACTATGGAAGTATTTTTAAAGAAGCAAAAGTTCATGTGCCAAAAAGCACATGATGGAGGACCTAGTCAGCTAGAATGTGTTTTGCTTACTGTGTGCTAGTCTCCCCTAGAGTTGCAGGTTTGGAAGAGTAGACTTTCTGCATCAGAAAGTTTACCCTGGGCTCACAGTGTCTTTGTGCATTTTCATTTGCAGCTAGAGAGTGTAATTTTTCCTTTGGAACTTTCAAAACTGAAAGTGCACATTGCTGTGAGCTCACGCAGACAGGAAGCAGTTGAAAACTCCCGCCTCAGGCATGCAGACTTGGCTGTCGTTATTACCAAGTTTCACAAGGCTTCTGTCCTCTCATGCTTCTGTCTGTTCTCAAAGGAAGAACAAATTTTGCTTCTGTTTATCAGAAAATGTGGATGCTAGATTTGAGCTGTGATTTAGAAAAGGTCTTGTTCTTCCTTTTGTGAATAAAAATTCTGGCTAACTTGTGACCCAATTTTTAGCTTTAGAGTAAATAAGCAATACTGGAAGTCAATAAAGTGAGGGACAAACTAGTTAGTTTAAAGCTCTGATAACAACTGATTTTTCGTGTGATAATTAATATAACCCCCTTTTCAGCCCCTTGATCTCCTCACAGGCTTTACTTCTTTGATCTGAAGGGCATCAATGTGCAAAATTGTCCTGATGTCATGAACTGTTCTTGTCCTCCACTGTTGTGTTTCTGCATCTTTGTACTCTGTCCAAACACATCTCCTGGTTATGTTCCTGTGTCAGGAGTGGTCTAATAAGTGGCAGCCAAAATACTGGTGAGAAAGAAAACAACAGCAAAAAGCACACAATCCTGATGTAATGGTTTCCCCTGGTAGCTGGTTTTGTACGTTTTCCTCTGTGAGACCTTGACTGAAAGAAAACTTCATAGCAGTATGATTTAGCAATTCCTTTCTGAGGTTTTGGGGGTTTTTCCCCTCATCTCCTAGTCATCTTTTCATACAGGCACTATAATTTTGTCCTAGGAAACCTGTCTGTTGATAATGACAGCTAGGCAAAACCTGGAAAATTATCTTCCCTCTCTTTCAAAGAAACACCTGCCTCAGGAGAAGCTATGCATATACAAGCACTTGTCAGCCACTCCAGTGATTCCTCCATTCAAGGGCTATAAATTTCAAGGCTTTTGTTTTTGTTGGCCAGTTCACCGAATCATTTGAACAAATAAATAGATCCTTGTACCCCAATCCTTGAAGATGAATTTTGAAACTAGCAACTAGTACTGCAAGAGAAACATCTTTTAATACCCTTTTTCTTTAGTTATGACAGTCTTGATGTATTTGCTTTTCTCCCATCAGATTACTTTTTGAAATATAATATGTTGTTGTCATCAGTATAGAGAGACTGTGAATAGATCCGAGATTTGCTACTAGCTTGAGAAAAGAGAAAGATTGTACATCCTTATTTCTGTAAAACTAAGTTTCAACTGTCCCAATCACCTGCAGTAACACCCAAAGGAGCACCTCTACCCACACAGAGGAGGTCACAGTCAGTTAGAATCAAGTCTATCTGGAATGGAGAGCAGGGTTTAATGTTAGTACCTACAGGGTGGTGGGTGTATGTGAAGGGTCTGCAACACCTGTGATTTATAAGGAAAACAAGAGAAATGCAATCTGCCTTCAGACCCGAGAAGGTACGGTTCTTCCCTCAGCAGTGTGGGTGTTCTTCTGTCTCAAAAGCTATTGGGAAGCCAAATGTTGAGGAGATCTCTTGTGAATTTAATTCAGTTCTGCTAAACAGGGCTTTCACTCTGTAAATGTAGGCCAGCTCTTAAAAACATAGACCAAAGGTCTTCTGCATTTTAAATAATTAATTTTCTACCTGTTTATTTTCCAGGCTTATTGCAAAGTGGCCTCAGTGAAGCATGACAGTAAGAATCTTGCAGTTTGTTTGTGCACCATTAACATAGGAGTGATTCATGTGCAAGTACAGAGAGCGAGGATGGACAAAGAGGGAAAAATGGGCTTTTGACACTTCAGAAGTGATGGCAGGTATGTGGTGAGTGGCACAGCACACGCTGAATCCTAAGGAACATCTGTAAACATC
Organism: Thinocorus orbignyianus; assembly: GCA_013400375.1. NCBI lineage: Eukaryota > Metazoa > Chordata > Aves > Ciconiiformes > Thinocoridae > Thinocorus > Thinocorus orbignyianus. The sequence continues at coordinate 585,925 of VXBW01008331.1, forward strand.
GTAAATTGAGTGGAAGAACTACGTGTTGGGCTGAGCTGGTGCATAATTGGAACCCTGGAATGTATTTGTGTAGTCTACAGCAGGCGTACGGAAATATGTGGATTTGGCAAAAGCAGTCAGTAGCATCAAATAATTATGAAATACTTGAAAGCCCCAGGTAAATAACCTCTTCAGAATTGGCAGGCTTCAATGGGTCATTAATTATTTTGTTATTTCCTCCTTTATACGGTGAGCTGTCGTAAATCCCTGGTGGAAAATCCAGTGAGGCAGACGGGAGAATGCAATCAGCAATTCAAGAAATGAGAACAAAAAGAAGAATGGCACTTACAAATTTTCCTACAAACTCCACAGTCCTTTCCAATTCCAATCTGATAGAAAGGATTTAGCTGAGTAGCTTGGCAGGGTGAAGTAGTTTTTACAAGTCTAACACAGAGCACCAATACATTTGGTTTGGTGGATGTGTAAGCTCTAACAATAATATTCAGCAAATTCAATTCTTTAATCATTGTGACCAAAAGAACCAAGTGTTTGTAATGTTCTCAGGATGTGCAGAGAGTAATTACATTGGATTTTAATAAGACTTGCTGTGAATTGTTGACCAATGATTCACTATGGGGGAAAAATTAATTAAATTTTAATGTGAAAAGTTATTGTTAATTAAAAGTTGTATGAAAAACAGCCATAAAACGTAGGGAAGGTGGACAGGTTTTGAAATTACTAAAAGAGCATATAAAGGAAGGGAATAAGATACGCTTTTGGCCTGGGTTTTGCCCTACAGGATATATTTTTGAAAAGACATATCCATGTTCAGATTCTGTTTTCCAGCTGTGATAAACCTGTCCCAGGAAGATGCACACCCTGTGACAGATGACATTTTGTACCCATGGATGTAGAGAAAGGAGTGGGCTGTGGTTCCAGTAGGTGGGTTGGATGCAGGAAGAACATTTACTTTCCTGACCTTTTATTATGTTTGCCTCTGCAAAGCTTAAGAAAAAGACCATGCCCAGCTGAACAACTGGTTGGGGAGCCCAGCCACCTGGAAATGATGGCACTGTGGACTCAAAGTACATTCCAGCTCAAGCACCCAACAACTGTGCCTCTGCCTTAATCCATGTTTCCCGTCTCCTTGGCAGCCTTTGTTTTCCACCCCCAACAGAGAACTGTAAAAAAGCCCACCAGTTAGGTGGGACCTGGAGAGAAAATGCCAGAAGGAAACTTAGGCACAGATCCCAAAAGTGACTGAAGTATACTTTACAGTTCTCCATGAAAAATTGCAATCCTGAGGAATGCAGCTACATTCCTACCCAACGCCCTTGTATGTGGGCTGCTGTAGGCTCCCTGCACATAAGGGTCTGCTTTTGAGCATGACCGGGGCCCACAGGAGATGCAGTTAACCAGTTCAGAGCCCAGTTCATAGCCAAATTTTATTAGGATCTATGTTTTCTTACTACCCTTAGAGGTTTGCATAGAGGCTAGTGCACTCTTTCAACAGCTACCAGTTCAATATTAGCACACAAAAGAGAAATAACAAGGAGTTTTTCTGGATTTTTAGGGAGAGGATTTTGTGACAGGAGTATGAGTCGAATGGGAGGCTTCTTTATGAATTTCCTTCTTAGGCACCTGGATACCCTACATGTTGTTTTATCACTCTAGTCAGAATTGTGGACCAGGCTTGGAGGATCAAGCACCATAAATTTAATAATGTAACATCACCACTATGACAATGAAGTCCTTTTTAGACTCCAGGCCTTTAGATCTGTATTTTCCTCCACAACAAACTTGGGAGAAATTAGCACGGTTGCAAGGTGCGGGGGTATCTCACCAGAGCTCCTTTTACAGATTGCTTTCTCCTTTTACAGTGCAGAGTTTCATGGGTCTTAAGTCACTTCATCATATGTGTCTCGTTCAGATCATTATAATGAAATCAGCAGGGTTAAATCATGCATTACAAAGTGTTTTTCCTTAATCATCAGTTTATCCAAAGGGCTGACAAGTGAGCTATTGCACTGGATAATCCAATGCCCATCTTCCCCTCAAGGATTAGGATTTATTTACTTGTAACTGACACGCATCTACTATCTCATTTTGATGGTATTTGTGCAAATGAAACTTTAAATTCATCCCCATTATATGGTAAACTCCTATGAAAACATCTTTTAAAGTTTTCAAATAAATGCTGTGTATCTGTATAGTCGGCTTTAAAAAATCTCAGTTCAGTGGTCTGAAATATATTGGAATATAACACATTATTTGTAGGGTAAATGCTTTACAGTAAAATATTACTCACTTAACTCTATCAGGGGGTCAGTCACTGAAAGTAGAGCTATAATTGTAGTCTAACTACTGAGATTAATTTTTCCAAATAAAAATGAGCTTGAATTTCTTTCCATTGCTCAATATTTCTTAAAGGGCAAATACATAATTAGAATTAAATCACAGTTTTAATTTAGCTTTATGAACACAATACTTGCAGTTCTAAAAGAAACTCATGTGGAGCTTTTAAAAGATGCTTGCAGAATCTTGTACCTCTTGATTGCTGAAAGCATCTCTTAATATTAAATCAATACACACATATGTATGACCTTTCAAAGAGCAGTTTGTATGTCATTCTCAGTAGCCCCATGAAAACATTCCAGATAAAATGTCAACAGTGGGATCTTTTTTCATATATCCACTGATCAAAAGTTCTGCTTGCTAGAAGAGCACTGTAAATGTGGTGATCTGGGCCGCACAAGCACAGCTGCACCAAAAATTATAACATTAACCAAAAGTAACATTTTGTTTCATTTTATTTTATTTTATTTTATTTCATTTTATTTTATTTTATCATTATTCTATTGCTTAAATCACATCATTGTGTGACTATTAATAAGCACAGCTGAAAAATAACATAGGCTGGAGAGGTTATCTCACAACGAAAGATAATGACTACCAACATATAATGCAAAATACAGAGAAATAACCTTTGTGAGAAAGGAAATATTTGAAGACAGATACTAATTCCACTGTATACAGTCAAAAAATATAATAAGAAAAGCATTTGACAAAAATTAATGACTGATGCCTAATCAGTCTACACTAGCCTACAGCTATGCAATTGTATCTGATCTCCTCATCAGAGCGCTGCAGAGTCAAAACAAAGCTGTAGAGAAGGTGGCCACCCAAGCTATGCCTTCTCCTCCCACCCCTTGTCAACTTGCTGTGAGGGCAAGAATTTCTGGATAGGCTCAGGGTCTGTCACCGTGGGGACTAGTTGTGAATGATGCCTTTCTCCCAGAAATTATAGAAGCTCTGTGTGTGTGTAATCTTTTTGGTAATGCCTTTGAGAGTCTTTTGTTCCTGAATCATACAAGACCCTGAACCAAATCCTTTCTCACTTTGGCTGAGTACAGACAATGACTTCAAACCATTGTACTTGTTCTTCACTGGCAATTAACTGTCAGCCACTATACCCATTTTCACCTTAATTCTACATTTGATTGCAATTGTACTTCTTAATTTGACAAGTACCTAAACATCTGCAGTCTATTCACTCATCCTGTGCCTATAATCAATAATTCATTCTCTGAGTAACTCTATAAAAATGGCAAGGATGATGAACATTTTCTTGCTCTCTCAGTTTAAAATAAAATCCATATTAGTTTCATCAACGAGCAATTATTAATGTACCTTACTTTACTTAACCAAGAATTGATTTGATTCTGACAAGTTCTTAATGTCTTTAAATTGTGGTAAATAATTGCTATCCATATTCAGCAGTTCAGTATACCAACATAAGATGATCTTATTTTAGTAGAAGAAATAGTTATAAAACCTTGCAGAGTATTGGGTAAAAGCCCTCAATTGCTGACAGACATTTCATGTGCTTTAATGCTTGAGCTAGACTGGGTATATGGGCAGCTATAGCAATAAAAAGAGGCTAAGCAAAGCTCAGGTCTTGGAAGTCAGAAGCAAAATCAGGTTGCTGATTCTCAAGTTGACTGAAACTTAATATATGAGAGACATGTCTCATCCATATTTCTATTTTTATTCCCTAATAATCTGAAAATTGTTATATAAATGCCTACCTTTCAGAAGTCCTCATGGGTTTCGCATACCTATTAATAATTCAGGAGTTTGAAAGGATAGCCTGTCAGTGACATTAGCTTGTCATAAATTTGGCACATTTTTTCTTATGGATATGGCTGTATTACATATAGCTCATATACACAGTGTAACTCCTGAAGTAGATATTTAGCTTAGCTGTTCAGGCTTCTTTGTTTAGTGCCTTCCCTCCATAAAAGCCTGTGAAGCAAAGAGGAAAATACTGACAATAACTACAGATTGAGGGACTGTGGGTAGGATAGACCTTATCTGGAATGAAAAAGTGCCATGGAATAACTTAAGAAATATAGTTTGTTTGGAAATTTATTCAGTGTAAAGACTTCATGGCTTTTTTCAGTTTTGACTGATGTACAGCTCAGTTTGGCTGTCACAGAATCACAGAGTGATATGGGGTTGGAAGGGACCTCTGAAGACCATCTAGCCCAAATCCCCTACCAAAGCGGGTCCACTTAGAGCAAGTTGCATGGGAACACGTCCAGGCAGGTTTTGAATGTCTCAGGAGACAAAGACTCTACCATCTCTCCAGTGCTCTGACACCCTCAAATCAAACAAGTTTATCCTCATGTTTAGATGGAACTTCTTATGTTCAAGTATGTGCCCATTGGCACAACGATGGCACACTAACGATGTCCAGCAATGGACTTCCAAGTAAAGGATTTTGAGCCTAAGTATTTAAGTATGAACCGAACTTGTAAAGTAGCAGATTGAGGTTTCCTAAGTCAAACTAGAGTTCTTAAATCAAATGTGACCTTACCTAACAGTATGTTCCAGGTCTTATTCAAAGGTACTTTTCCCTGTTAGAAGAAAAGTCTGCCTTTCATTGTGCAATATCCAAGAAACGAAACTTACTGCAAAGAGCTGAGCTGCTAAGTATAAGATAAAAAACTTTGGAATAAGGAAACTAGAACTTGTTAATGTTTTCTATTTGTATGGATGGCATTAAGCTGCCCAGACCTCAGGAAAATAACGATAAAAAAAATAATAAATCCTGTTTCAAATTCACAGAATGCAGGTAGAGAAGTGCTGCACAGATTTAGTAATTTGTTTATTTAAAATGGCACCGTAAGCATGAATTTCAGCCATCCTGCTGGAGTAAATTGTACTGAAGTGGACTACAAGTGTTGTTTAGGCCCCAGACATAAGCCTCTTCCCAGTTGGACAGCTTACACAAGCCTGTTGGAAAAATGCTTGTATTCAACAACAAATCTAAATTCACATTGGGTAGTAAACCTTGGTATAGTCTGAAATTACTAGAAAACAGTCACTTGCAAAGCACATATTGTAGAAATATCCCATAAAGATACAGGAGCTCACATTAATCATGTGAGCTAGGACAATGGGTGACCTTTTCTAATAAGAAATGAAACATCTAAAGCAGCCATTAAGTTTCACAGCAGCCCTATTTACTGTACGTCTGTGGCATTCATCATCACACAATGTAAATGTCCTCAGACTGCCGACGTTTGCCAATCATCCTTCACTGAGAGGAAAATTGGTCTGAAGCTTTTAGAGCACCGCTCCCAAAATTCTGGCAACATCAAGGCCATTATAACTCCTTTTCAGCCTTAAAATGAACAGAGAGCAGCTGTTGAGCAAGCAAGGTTAACAAACCTTGGAAAAGCATTAGTGCTAATTCCTTTTTAGCACTTTTCTAAGCCCAAAAGTTGAAAGTAATTCTCTGACATGGGCTCACCACTTTTCTAGGAGTCAAATCTAAAAAGTCATTGGTAAGATAGATAAGGCTTTGGCTTTCAATAAAAATTCTCGTGCTTGCAGATCTAATTCATGAAGGATTTTTAACAAACAAAAGCTGATACATTCTGAGATGTAGTCGTTGCTTTAAGCTCTGCAGTTTAGTTTCAAACTCCAGACAGAGATGATAATTAGAAATGCTCTCAAATAAAGATACCCTAATTCAGAGGCTGGGGAATGTGTTCTCCTGTTGCACTCATGAACTCTCTCTGCCACTTTGAAAACTTAGGCGTCTACTGCTCCTTCAAGACTTTGTCTCACTGGCACATTTCTTTTAGCTACCCTATTAGGACATTCGACTTTTGAAATTAGCCTCAGGCTTTCTCAGCTTCACAGAAAAATGATGTTAAAGCAGCAGCTAGACTTCTGCAGATCAGGCACGGGCCTTGAAACCATCAGTGGGTTTTCTTGTTTTCTTTTTTCCCCTTGTTGGTTTGCCCAGTTCTTAACCAATGGCCCCCACTCCTGACTAAGAAGCTGTCCCTTTGACACCAGTGTCCTCCACAGGCCCAGCTGTGTCTTGTTTCACATCGGCATTGAGGAGCTGGTGGCAGGCCATGTTTTGCAACATTATCTTCACTGAGTGCCAGTGACATTTCATACCAGTTTAGGCGTACAAAGAGAGTCCTTTGCCACTGGTGGATCATCTTCTTACGGCTACCAGCAGGTGCACCCTTGATGCTATTACTGTTTTTGCTTATGTGGCATTTGATGCAGCCAACTTGCTTGAGAGACTTGGAAGAGTGGCATGATCTCTTCCTGTTCAGAAAGCTTTCTTCCATTTTTCTCTCTCAAGTCTGGGGCTGTTTAAGAGGAACTTCCTCTACCACTTCCTCCAGTAGCTCTCACCTGGAAAACTGTTAAGTGCCACATTTCTTCATTTTGGTGATCATATATGTAATACTGTGTCACAGAAAATAACATCCTTTTATAGTGTCTTAAATGTCAAACATGAATGATCTTCTAATTTAATGAAAAATGGAATTTGAGATGAAAAGGACCTGGTTCAAGGTCCTTCTCTGAAGGAAGAGAAATGAGAATTGTAACTTCTTAAAAAGGGGACACCACTTTGATGGGAGGAAAAAGCTGCACGCATAGCCTCAGCTGTCATCCCTTGTTTAGGTTGTAGTACTAGATTCAGTCTCCTGTTATTGGATGCTTATTATAGTTACTGAAAGGAATGCCTGTGGATAGCAAATAAATCCAGCTTTGCAAGGGAACCAAGTGTCTGTAACCCAAGTTTTGCTTTTCTATGGTATGGATTATTGCAATCCTTTCTCCTTGGATATATCAAAACAACCTCTGGAAAATTTAGCTGGTCTATGATGCCACTGAACATCTTCCAAACCAGACAACTAAGAGAGCTATCAGTCCAGTTCTCCTTTGCTTTTCTTGGTACTCACATACAGTTCCTGCTTAGATTGGAGGTGGTTTTCTTCAGTTTTAAATCCTTGAACAGAATAGATCCTGGTTATGTTGGTGTTCACCTGTTTGCCTGTGGATTGTGGTGTCCATCAACCAGACTGGATTAACTCATTTTCAATGCCTGTGACAAAACTGAATTTGTCTTTTAAGACTGAAATTGACCCTGTGAACATTACAGACAAGATGAAACTATCATCCATCTCTTTAGGTTGGCCTCTCTAACAGATTGCCAACATGTATGCCAATGGCTTTAAATTAAAATCTCCACCTATTTAACACTATGTAAGGTAGTACGAACTAATGAGAGGAGTTCAATGAGCTTGTAAGTTTAGGGAAAGGGTGGACAGTTGGTGAGTTACGTATAGTGCTTCAGCAGCTTGAATGCAGCCTGTGTGCCTTGTCCTGTGGCAAGTAACAAGCTACTGTCATCCCCGAGCTGATGGAAAATCCAGACCTCCAGTTACGAAGGAAGCAGGCCACTAGTGATTAGCAGGTCACCTTCATCATCTCAGTCCTCCCCATCCTGGAAGGACTGCATGCAATCACCATGATTTTCTTGCCTGGGAACCACTGCTGGTTCTTCCCCCTTCTACTGGTCTGCAAGTCCTTGTACCTTAAGAGGGACTGAAGGGAGATGGCAAGGACCCTGTCACCCCACTGAACATTTATAAAGGCAGAGTCCTCTGTCATTGACAGGATCGACAGATGCTTTCCATCAACACCGCCTTTAATAACATTTCTAGCAGTGGCAATGACAATTAATTGAAATGAATGTGTGCAAATACTGACTGCAGTCTGCAAAAAATATAATTAATTGGCTGAAATATTTGCTTTTGGCCAAATCTGAAGACTTGGATTCAGATTTTTATTTTTTATTTTTTCATTATAGAGTGCTTGCTTTTCCTCTGTGGTTAAGAAATCCCAACTGAACATCCACTGTTAAAACTCCCCATGGGCAAGGATTTCGCAGAGGAAAATGTGGCATATGATCATTGATGTAGTTCCAAAAAGAAGTTAGTTGCATAAAGGAAAGCAGCTAGCTGACTCTCTCTATGAAGCTTCATTGCAGGACTTCTGAATAAAAAATGTCAGAGTTCTGTATGACCTTTTTTACACCAAAATCTGACTTGCTGGCAGATCATGCATCATAAGCACTTTTTGCTAAGAGGTGGGAAAACATTTTCCAGACAGTTAACGTTTTCCAGACCTCTGCCGCTCTGGGTGAAGAGTGACAAATAACACTACACATCAAAAGACTATTTTCATTTCAGTCCCTGTTCTTTCTGGCTTTTCTCTCTATCTCTCTGTCCAAAAAATAAAAATAAAAAAAATAAAAAAATCACTGCCCCAAACATGAGACAGAGGAGGAAGAAAGGCTATCAAACAAAGCCTCTTCTGCAAAGAGAGTTGCAGAGGCGGGCTCTGGCAGTGGTATAGAAAATGTCATTCCTTATCAAAAATTCAATCATTGCATCCATGCAGTCCTCATTGTATCAGCCATCATCCTTCCCTGTCCTAGACCATCAATGAGAGCTGTAAAGTTTTCAGGTGCTCAGATCTTAAACCACACACAAAAAGCAACTCCTGTGTCCAGGATCCAGCAGTTCTGTTTTTCACTATGAACAGGATTGTTTTCAATTTACATTTTCAGGGATGTTTATGTTCCCAGTGGTACTACTTCAATGCATAGAATTTTCTTATTTTGTAAGAAATTAGTGGGAATTCTCCACATGTAAGTAACAGTATGTTTTGTTGTGCACTCTTCTAGTTCATCCAGAAGGCACCTTTTTTAAAAAATACCATTCTGCAGTGGTGTTGTTATTCAAATCTTTATGCAAGGAAATGCTGAATTTGAAAACACAGTATTTAAAGTAAGATTTGATAAGAAGGAAGCTTCTTCTTTATTTAATTCCTTTTGTCTTCTTTTGTTTTGTTTTAAATGTGTATTTTAAAGATGTTCATTTAGCACAATTTCTTTTTAGCACTTGGAGGAGCTAACTTTAGCCATCAGTTTCATTGTAAAGAGGCCATTTTTCTTTTGACAAGCTTGTGAGCATCCTAACCTATAATTCACCCAAATTTGTGAAGCATTAATTCTCTCTGGCAGCTCAATCCATTAAAGACAGTAAAGAATTTGGATCAATTAATACATTATTTTGACAGACGCAGTAATGAAATTGCTACTTCCATTCTATTTGCCCTTTGATGTACGAGCCCAGATCAATCCCGAGCTGGTATGAGGGACCGTTTTTATGTCTGCTAGCCAGCAGTGACTAGCTATTCTCTCTGCATTCTTGAATTATGTCCCTGGGACTATCTATATAGTATATATCACAGTAGCATATTAATATTTCCAGAATGCTTCCTTATTTCTATTTGTAAAAAACTTACCATTTCACATCTCCTGGTTATGAAAATTGTACCAGCCTCAAGGCAGGGAGTTGTGCAATGTAGAACTGTCTTTTCACTCTTGGTAGCAATCAGAGGTCTTCTCTGTAATCCCTGGAGCATAAGACTGTGACAGGGACCGTTCACTAGTGCCTGAGTAACCCAGGTGTTCCCACAAAACCCAGGTACCCATCAACCAAGTTTCTTAGAAAGGAGAAATAGACAACTCTAGCAAGGCAGTTCCTAAAACCATGTGGCATTGCAGCTGTTTGACTGGACCTCCGTGGACTCTCTCTCTTCTCTTTCTCCCTGGGTTTTGTGGAGCTGAATTAAAATGGCCTTTAAACTCAAGTCGTAGGGGATCAGGGGTGCTGTAGACCTTGCTAACGATTTATGGGCATGTACAGTTGGATTTGCTGAGATACACAGCTTGTTTATTTGAGTTTCTCTCCTTCCCAAATCCCCTGAACTTCTGTATCTCATAGGCTAGATTTTGATTATAAAAGAGGCTTTCTCTATGTTGTTTTTTTCTGCTGTGGTGTTTAATTATAAAGTATAAAATACCTTGTTTTGCCAAGCCCAATGAAAATTTAAGGCTAAATGAGGTGTCGAGAAGGAGTAAGGGTTCAGGTGGATACATATTCCTTACAACTGATGTAATTGCCAGTAATTTAGAAGTTCCGCAATTTTTCTTTTAATTTAAGTAGTTATCCATATCCACTCATCCTGATATTGGCGTGGTGACACACTGTCTGTAAAATAACAGGCATCATGGTAACTAAATGTGCGATAGCTTTTAAACTTCTACAGTTACACTGGCAGACACTCTGAAAGGAAAATTATCACAGAGAAGTTATTTGTGGTCTACCTCAAAGCTAGATTTGAGTAACTCAAAGGAGGAAAAGGTAAATGCACTGGTAATGAGTACATGTGTAGATGATGCAACACAGGGAGGCACAGGCATAAACAGCACTGTGTGGGAGGACCAGAATCACAGCACAAAAGCAAAAGACCTCGAGAATTAAAGTAAGAGAGATGAGATCATAGATAGCAGTAAGGAATGCACCACTAATTTTTGCAACAACATCTAAGCTCTGAGTCTTACCAGTTACAGATGGCAGATCATGATCCGCTACAGGGAGGTGCAGCTATGAAGATGTACACAAGGTGTATGTATCGGGCATGTTATTTTGGGGAGAGAGAATATAAAACATGATGCTGTTGTGCAAGACACTGGCACAGCTCATCTGAAACTGCTTACTGTGTAAAACAGTAGTGGTTTCCTACATGAAGCGTGAAAACTGGAACATGTTCAGAGAAGAGCTGCCAGCTAAGGTCTAGACTGTATATTGCAAGACTCCATTTTGCAAGAGGACCATGTCAGATATAGACAAGGCTGGAAAGGGGTATCACTATTCATGCACCATGGAAGTAAACTCTGTGAAGAAACAGTAGTTATTTAAGTCATCAGAGACTTTTGGCAGTTTCACAGAGACAGAATTCAGACCAGAAATTAGAATCAGCTGGTTTCCAGTAAGAAATGAGGTCTAGTACAATCTTCCATTAAAAATAGGGATTTAAAACAAAACAAAACGAAACAAAATGAAACACAAACAAAAACCCAAACCAAACAGAACTGTTCTGCAAATAGTTTTTCCTAGCTTAAAGAAAAGCGTATGTTGATATTTTCTGTGACAGCAGAGTATTGGACCTAAAAACTAGATCTGGTCAAGCCACTTTCTGTGTTTAGAGAAGTTCCTTACACATATATGTTACTTTGATTCTTGAATACAATCAGTCACACCCATTTACATCTGCATTCACACTAAGAATGAAGTGTCATCATACTTGAAATTAAGGTACAGATGTTTTAAGCACAGCAATTACTATTTTGTGGAGCTAACCCTCAAGAATTGTTACAGACTGTTTAAAGATTTCTTTTTAGCAGAAGCAGTCTCTCAGTCCTTTCTCTTTTCTGAAAGCAGATAGTATTTACTGAACAGAGAAGGTAAAAAAAGCCCTCATAGATGTGTACACACAGTCTGTATTTGTTTTTAGACTTCAGGCCTGTTCAGACTTTTACTGTAGGCAGGTGTGATTCATTCTACACGGAACCCGAGTGAGTTATAAATGTTAAAGTGAAATCAAAATAAGCTTTTAAAATTCTTATTTATTCTTCCCGTTTTGTATTTTTCTCAAAGCATAACTGGAATGACATTCTGAATGAGACTACATAATGCTGCTCTTTGCCTATTGAAAGGAAAAGACATTCCTCATGTTTTGTACATTGGCTCAGAAAGCCTAATACCTGATGCATTTTCCTGATTTCACTCTGGGGATATACATTATGAAATGGTTTTAGCTTCATCTTCAGAATAATTCTATTCGGAAACAGCATTAATGAACTGCCTACCGCCTTTATCACTCATTGTTAATCCTTTTCCCACTCAGTTCTCAACCTGTCTGGCATTTCAGTATCTCATAGGCATATTTTATTCATTATAATGCTTCTTGCGTACCTTTATATATATTGTGTACCTCAAAACCCAGGATGATTACACCTTCCACCTGAAAGAGCATTTTAATAGATTACAGAAAATGTCTCAAATCTACTGGAGTCCTGACAGCATCTCCTAATGAATCAAAGTCCCCGTCTCACTCTCTACTGGACTTTTGGACACATCTGCATTTTTACATTTTACAGTCAGCAGAGACAGCTGAATATGTCAGCAATGCAGTACTTGCCAGAAGTAAGAAATCCCAGATATGCCCTGGATTTAGACAATGGCCCAGTAAGGATGGATTTAAAAGACAGCAGAAGAAATCCTTTTTTTTTTTTTTTAATGTGTGTGTTAGATAACTGTCTGCTTGACTGCAGTTCAATGCATGGATTTCATCTGGGAGTGAAAATTTAAAATATCTCAGTCATATTCATCCTGAAAATGCCATTTCCTTTCTTTTAAGGCTTCCTTTTTTAGTACCAGTGTAAACCTTGAAACAAGAGCCTTTCTGCAGGTGCAAACGTTTCTCTGGAATGGAAATAAATGTAGAAATAATCTTTGTTATGTATGGATGAACATAGCCAAATATGACTTATAGCCTGTGTGTACATTCGGAAAATTGTTTTACTTAGGTATCAAGAAACACTGTGAGTATCTCTCAGGAGGCTGTGGGATGAACATAACTGGAAATCTGAGTTTTCTAACACCGAGCTTTAAAAACCGCAGCCTGTGTTTGAGGTGAGTGAGGCAGAAGATGAGCTATAATTTTGACGTCATGTTTTTGTTGTACACCACTGTCTGCAGAGAAAACACTGCCAATTTTCTCACCGAACACCAATACACCATGTAGACAAGCCTTGCCATAGTGTACCTGCAGTGGTTTTGTAAGCTGAGGAAAGCTACAGAAAACATTCAAGGAACTGTTTAATAAATGGAATAATAAAGGAATGGATAGGAAAGATAAGATCTTGAGTATGAACTTGACCTGATATTGGCTTGAGTTCTGGGTTGTAGGAGAAAGGAGATAAAGGAAAAAATACCCGAGATAAAATCAGCTGCTAAAGAAGCGGGCATTTGTGCTGGCGTATCAGAGCAGTAGCCTAGCCCTGGTGGGACCCAGCCTGGAGCTCTCACCAGCCTTGGAAACGAATAAACTGATTGACCAGGCTGGTCTGATGGTTTTATGAAGCGTGTGGTGGCCTCTACTGGTGAATCGAAATGTTACATGGACATTTGTGCCTCAGAATTCCTGAAAACTCTGGATATTCACAAGATAAAGCTTAGAGATGTTTAATGTTCACAGATCAGCCAGTTTGAGGTCCTAGAATGGTTGTTATCTCTTCTATAATACAAATGTGATGGTCTATTAAGTTATGTCTTGTAGTCCAGGGGGTTTTCTCTCCTCAATTTTATATGGGGTTTGCATGTATCTGGCCAAATAGATGCATTCTCTCTTTTTGAGTGGTACACAGAAGGATCCTTGAACTATTGATGATCACGTCTGACATGCCTGTGCTTAGCCCAGAATGCCACATTTTTCCTGTTGCATTTTTATGTCTTTTGATGGCTCATGACAATAATGCAGCAAAAACTGATTTCAGATTGTTTCCTGAATCACTCTTTTATTGCTAAGGCTTTGTGTCTTGCTAGTGTGAGTTAATTTTGTGCTTCTTACCTGTGCATTCCTTGTAAGATTATTTGATATTCAAGTGGTTCTTACATGGTCTATCATAATTTATTACCAATGAAGAAATAGTTAATGGGTATTTAAGAGGAGGTTACTGCTTGTGCTCAAACTCCACTAACACTTTATTTGCTTCTTCATTGCTAATTAATTTGCTATATCTTCACAGAGATCTACTGTAATGCAATAGAACTTCAGTCATAACGTTTAAATTAAATTATGGGAGCTTAAATAAGCTGTTGATTTTTCCTTCTCTGATAGGGCTAACTTGCCATGAAGTAGTAGCTTTTCATTTATTTTCGAAGAGCAAATGCTTCTATGGAAACAGAATAACTAAGGGGCTCGCAGAATGAATGAAGGCTGGGACATGAAACAGGGAAACAGAACTGGAGCTTGTTAACTCCAGGATCTACCCTTGCAGAACTTGTTGGAGTAAGGGAGTTTTCTAAGAGATTTATTTCCTTTACTCTTTCAAGTGCTCAGATTTCAGAATTCACATTCTGTTAGCACTAGTCACTGGGGCCTCAGGAAAGACACAGAGGTCTGGGTCTCAATTTCCTCCTATGCAAAACAAAAGGTGGAACTTATAATAAATACTTCTTTGTAAAATCTTCATATTCATGAATAGCATCCAGCATCACCGCTTAATTTTACATTAAAATTGACCCATATTCCACCATCTACACCTACACTTAAAAATATCTCTATGGTCTCAGTGCTCTCACTTTATATCATGCATATGTTTATTCATTTGCCTGCATGCTATTTTCAAGATCCCTTTTCTCCAGAAATACTAGAGCGTCAGTTGAAACACTAACTTTTTGGAGTTGCTGGAGGGAGGGAGGGAAACCATAAAGAAAGACTTGACTTGCTTTTCACTGAAAGCCTAACAGGAACATTGAGCCACAGCTACTTGATAAGAGCTGCCTGGGTATATATATTAACCAGTTACCGGCCATTTTTTGAATTCCAATTATTTGCATTAATGGCTTCAGTGTCAGGATTGGCTTCCATATGAGATGAAGAAGGGAGAAAGGTCACCTTCTTTCTCAAACAGTGTTGAAACAGAATCACGGAATTGTCAGAGTTGGAGGGGACCTCTGGAGATCATTTAGTCCAGCTCCCCTGCTAAAGCAGGGTTGCCCAGAGCACATTACTCAGGACAGCATCCAGGCGGGTCTTGAAGGTCTCCAGAGAAGGGGACTCCACAACGTCCTCGGGCAGCCTGTTCCGGGGCTCTGTCATCCTCACCCTAAAGAAGTTTTTTTTCATGTGAATGGAACTTCCTATGTTGCAGCTTGTGCCCATTGCCCCTCGTCCTGTCACTGTGAACCACCGAAAAGAGTCCAGCCCCATCCTCCTTCAACCCACCCTTCAGATACTTGTGAGCATTAATAAAGTCTCCTTTCAGCCTTCTCTTCTCCCGGCTGAAGAGTCCCAGCTCTCTTGGCCTTTCCTTGTAAGGAAACTCTCTTCTATTATACTTAGGACATATAGGGGAATATACTTGAATTACTTAGAGTCCTCTTTGGCATCTACGTCCAGGTGCTGACGAGACAGAACTCTGGTGACCTGCTTTACAAATTATCTATCACCTTTCTTTGTCAGTATCTCTTTTCCTTGGGCATGCCCCTTGTTTTGCCCCAGCAGACCTAACACTGCCCTAGGAAATCAGGCTTCCTATTAGCCTTGTTGTGAGATGGGGGTTGGAGCAAACAAGTTCAGGTTTCCATCCAGCATGACCCGTTCTATGATTCTGTGTCTCAAGGAGATAATGTCAGAATCTTAAACAAGATCAAATTAATTTATTGTAATCACCAGCCATTTCATAGGCTGCCACGTGGTCAGTTCCTTGCTCAGCTCCTCCAGATAGCTTGTGTTTTGCATTCTCATGTCACTGTCCTCTCTCTAACATCATGGTACCAGCAAGGGGATTCTCATCAGGGCAAGCTGTCCTTCTTCCCTGTTGACAGGAGAAGAGAAGGATTTGCAGTTCAAAATGCCCTCTTGTGACACAGGAGCTGAAAGGGTGGGTATACTTATGTAAGCTTTCATAAGTAGATATCTTCCTGGAGTCATTTCTCAGCTGGCAAGGTCAAAACAACTCCTGAAAAATTAAACAAACTCCCTGCTGTGACATCTGATAATCACCTCCAGTCACACTGCCACCAGTGAAGGTGTTCCCATTTCTTTGGTGTGGGTGTCAGTCTCTGCTCAGATTCCAGAGCCAAATGTAAATTTGTATTGACAGCATATTCTACTGTAACTTTCTTACCAGAAGGAAAGTCTTGCTGGTCTTTATTAAAGATATCTTTGGACACTCTCAAAAATTCTAGCTAACAATTAACATGTCTACTTGTAAACAAAGCACTGATAGTGGTGACTTGCATGACTGGAGTACTGCAGCAGGGTACGATCTTGCCCTTGGCTTCGATCTTCCCACTCCCCCTGTTTCCTTTCTGCCAGCTCCAGGGCTCATCTAGCCCTTCTGTGACCCAATGCATCTTGCTAAAGTACTCACTCTCCGTCCCTGAAATTAACAGCATATTTTTCAGACAGTGTCTGCCTTCAGAGTGTAAGGTCTGATGTCTATAGTTAATGCTAAAGAATGATATTCAGAGTGGCTCTTGCTTATGCTTATTGCTCTAATAGCCAAGGCTGGCTAACTTTATTATGCACCATGTTGGAGGGTTGAAAGCTGAAAACCATAGAGGGGTCGCACCTGCAGGAAGGAGCAGACAGGACAGATGACACAAAACCAACCAGTGGGATATTCCATCCCATCTGCATCATGCTCAGTATAGAAGCTGAGTGATCAAAGGATCAACCTCTTTTTTTCAATGGCCTGTGTCCAAGGAAAACTCTGGCTGTTCATCTGCCTTTGATCCTGATCTGTACATTACTTAATCCAGTTCCGTAATCCAGTTCCCATTCATCACTGTGTCCAGTTGGTGAGTTTCCCAGTGCCTGTTGGTGACGTGATGGTCATCCTGGAAGCTTGATACTTGTTTCGAATATATTTAATAAATTTCATTATTTTCTTATTGATATTATTATATATTCTTTTTGTTATTAATATTTCATTAACCGTTTTTAGCTTCATTTCAACCCAAATGTCTCTCCCTTATTCTCTCTCTGTTCTTTTCTGGGAAAGGAGAGAGAGATTAAGAGAGAACATCTGTAATTTGCTTAGCAGCCAGCTCAGCCTGCACCGTGACAGTAACACAGTAAAGCAGTGAGTGACTTTGTACCATCCTAGTGAACTGAATTGACTCACCAGAGGATGGACCAGTCACTGGGATCAGTGAAAGGGAAGCAAACTCACTCGCCAGCCCTGGTGGAAGAGCTGGAAGGCAGCAGTTTGGTTGAGCCAGCCGGGGAAATCTCACCCAAGCTGTGTCTCCTGTTTTTGGCTGTGGTTCTGTCATATCTGATGGCAGAGCTCTCCAAGAACTGGAGACATCTTATGAAGTATAATTATTTTGCTGTTAGCTTTTTAATAATTTCTTTCACAATCCACAGCCTGTGCCATTTCTAAGGATGATGGAGGTTTCTGCTGCAACTTGCCCTGTGTTCTAACAACCAAGCAGCTCTACTATTTCATGCAAGAAAAGCCTGGTAAGCCCTACAGAGCTGAATTTCTCCTGCTTATTTTTGCATTCCTACATTGCTCCTTCTCAAGAGGATGTGATAGAAAACAATGTTTAGCTCTATTTCCTCTGAACAAAATGAAATCAAACCTGTCACAGAAGAATAACTCAGTGCAAAACTGATAATAATGAGGATGGTCTGATGAGCAGAAGTCTCTCAATCACAACATGTTCCCCACAGGACAGCATTTTAACGGATGCTGCATTGTGAATTGTCTTGAGAAAAGGCTTCTGGCCAAAACATTGACATTCACAAGCAGCTGCTGCACTCAGAGAATGTAGGTTTTAATTATCTTGGGTAAAACAATCAATTTGGAGTGCAAAGCAAGTTAGGCTCCTGAATATTACTGATCACCTGGAAAATCACAATGAATGTATGATTTTCTTCTCAATCTACCTTTCAACCTACAGCTCATTCCCTGGGCTGTAACAAATGCATTAGGTTTTGCTTAGCAAAGCAGCACTGCTGAAGAAAATCCATGAAATGAAACTTGAAAGAAAGTGGATTACCTAAATGAAAAAAGATATGCTATTGTTAGTCACTTGCTCCTCATTCATTTCATGGGGATTTAATGTATTTGTGTGTGATTCCCAATTAAATAAACTAGCCTATCTACCAATATCTTATCGTCTACAACTGAATAACCGCAGTTATTTCTTGTGGTTTCCTGTGATAAATTTTAAGACCATCACAACATGATGCCTGAGACAGCCGGAATCGTGCACACTAACACTAAAGATATACATGCATTGCCTTTTCCTCTATCGTCTCCTGCTAGAAGCAGGAATTTTGAAACTCCTAGTGTTGTGTGGAAAGTCCAGTGCTTGCTCTGGGTAAATGCAGACCAATGCTGGCATAGTAACACCGGGTGGCAGCAGTGGGTTTTCAGCCAGCAAGTTGGGCCGTCGCGAGGCTGTTGTCAGAAGTAATAAAGACATAGAAATTAATTTTGTTTTGATTTCTGAGTGGAGTGCTTGGCATGTTATCCAACTCCGAATTTCTTCAGTTTGTCATTTGCTCGTGCCTCACAGTCCTAGATTCCTTCTTTTAACTTAACCTAACATTGTAATTGCTGTAAGAATGACAGACTCGTCAGGGTTCAGGGTATGGGAGGATGTGTCACGTATGTATCATCTGCTGAGAATTTGGGATTGTTGCCAGTGCTTTGTAGCTGGAGAAAAATTGGACAGTGATTTGTCTTTAGGGTATACGTCATGTTTGTCCTGCTCTTTTTCCCTACTTAACATGTCAGAGTTGTGACAAGTATAATAGAAGAAACCCTTTCAGAAACATATTTTGCAATCACAGCGAACTTTGCTGGGCAGATGACAGACCTGGGGAGCAAGCTGCCTGCTAACCGTTGTCTTCTGACAGGGGTTTTTCTTCACTTGACAGGTCCCAGCTGAATGGGCATCACCTGGTACTTGAGAGCAGAGCCCTGAGCGAAGACAATTTTCCCTTCTGGGGAAGATTAGGGTGAGGTCAGGCTCCAAAGCCAACATGCTTTTACTTTGTCTGACATATATGTTGCCTGTTGCTGTGGTAATTCCCAGCTGAAGTTGCTTTTTAGCAAAATAGAGACTGAAATACACTTCTTGTAGGGAGACAAGTGAGGGATGTAACATTCCGAGAGCCCGCACCTCAGAATACAACTTGCCATTGGCCTTAGCATTAGTGAAGTACCCTCACCACAAACTTGAGGTACAAACAGGACTAACTTTGTTTCCTAACATCAGTAAGTAGTGCAGTAGCATGATTCAAGATACTATTTTCGTTTGTTTTTTTCTCCCCAGGAGTACACAAAGGTTTTCCAAGTGTCTCACACTCCTCTAGTTGCTCAGATTTCTCTGTTTCAGTGATTTAGCTGAGCTGGCTTGAAGGATCAGCACAGCACATCTTGCTTGCTTTCACTGCTGAGTAATACCCAAACCCTACCCGTTCTATCTGAAAACAGTTACAACAAAGACCTTTGCAAAACCAAAATGTTTTCATTGTAGCAGATTCCTTTTCATGCTGTAAATTCCTCTTTCAAATTCAGGGCTTTTAATGTGGTCAGACCATTGTTCAAAACCCAATTAAGGCTTTTTTACAAAGGTTGATAATGTGTCTATGTGCAGTTAAAACCTGTTTGTTCAACAGCTAGTTTCTTGAAAGTCATCCACTGCCTTCCAAAATTTCTTTCCTTTTTTCGTATCTCCCAAAAGTCATTGGAATAGAATCTGGGGCAGCTCAGTTTATGGCAGGGCTGATAGTCCTAAATCCTAAATGCCTTAAAGCTACACATAATTAGGTGCTGACAGTACCAACAGCCCCAGCCATCTCTCCCAGAATATTCTTTCTTCTTAAGATTTCCCTGCATTTTCTTACTTGGGTTTTGCCCTACTCTACCTTGCCCCTATTGTGTTTTCCCATCCCTACACATGGTGGTGTCTCTTCTGTGGTATGAGTTGCTCTGTGGCAGGGTCAGAGCTGCCGTGAGAGGCAAGAGAGGGTCAGAGCCTCACTGGCAACTGAAGAGAGGAGGAGGAGGTGTGAAAGGATGGCTGAAGGGATGGGAAGAGCAGGTCTGTAGCAAGCCAGGCTTAAATCAATATAAGCCGCTGCAGAATCCACTCTAAATCTCCATCTTCTCACAACACCCTCAAGCATCTCGTGCAGTCAGAACTGCTGACTGTTTTCAGCACTGGGGAAGCCACATTGATTATCAGTAATGCATGTTTACACAAAAATTATTTACACAGATGCAAAATGCAGCAGCTCATTAAATTTTTTTTTCATCACATGTCACTTAGAGCAGAAGAAAATGTGGCTGCTGTATAGCAGTCTCTACTGAAGTGGCTAGGACATAATACATTTACTGAAGCAATCAGCTTGAGAAATTTTGTATTGAATGTATTCTGAAGAGTAATTAAGCTTCCTACAGTAAGCAATGCTTGTTAAATTGGGTGTTACTACTCGTTACTAAAAGCAGATAATGCTACATTGTTTTAAACAGCATGTCTTATCTTCCCTAAAGAATGAGATTATCTCCTCTGTCTTGTTCTTCCAAGTCTCTCATGAAATATGCTTGTGTGTGTGTCCCTCAATCTGTTTTTCACGTGGCTTCCCATAGTAATGCTCAGATCTCTAGCTGTCAGAGCGGCAGCAAGCCAATAAACAGTAATAATATTTTTCCATTTCTCAAGGCCCATTCTGCCACTCTTGCTCACACAAAGTAGTTTCTCTTGTTACTGAAAATTATGGGACTACTCAAAGGAGTAAGAACAGCAAAAGCACTGAGACAAGGGTGAGATACTGCTGTCACTATAAAAGTGAGAGGACAGAGTCCTGCCTAATTTACATGCCTGACTTGATTAGTCAGGGCAAAGAGAATAAAAACTTAATTCCCTTGATGAGTAGGAATTTGCTGTAACCTCCAAATCTCATGATTTGTTTATCTAACTGCAATGCCCAGGATTTATTCTTATGGTCAAAGACCAAAGTTTTCATAAACACCAAACAAAATGAAGTTCACTGCTTCTCCTGTATAGCAGTTGCTGCTATAATAGTATGTTAATGAGATTAGAATTTCCTCCATAATTAGAGTTTACATTATGGAACACCTCAAAGCATAAATGACACTGTTCTTGATCCCATGCAAATACGTATCACTTAAATGGGCATTATTTGCAAGTCCCAAAGGAGCAATTGAGTCAAGTAAGCTAATTCTTCCGAGCAGGATTAGTATATCCCATGAGAAACTATGTCACATTACAACTGATCTCTTTTTTTTTTTTTTCTTAAATGCAGTCACTGTGGTTTCTAGATACTGTACATGATCCATTTTCTTACATTTCAGCTCTGGGATAGCAGTCACTAGGGAGGATTTTTAATCTCATGACTTTTATTAAAACACAAGAGCAGAAGCATAAACCGCATTATTGCTGAAGGAAGTTGGTCTCAGAAGCTGTATTCCCACATGCATGAGTAAGTGAATTACAAGTTAATCTATGTGCAAAAGAGTTTTAGTGATCCCTGTCTGCCTTCTGTGATTTGAGCTCTCCCTGGAAAAATGAACCAAACAACACTGCAAACACATATTTTTCCGCTGTCAAATATTTCTCATTTCTAGACACAGTCCCTTGGAACCTTGGTAACTTCTTTTTCATTCTTCAAGTGGATTACTGGTCACTTAGGCAACAGGCACAATTTCCAATGAGTGAGCAGACTTTCCATGAAAACCTGCCAGCTAATCAGTGAACAAGTGACATCTCCAGCTACTGCTAGGAGAAATCTCCCCACTATCTCCTTTATTTGCAGCTTGACAGAAGCCCCTAAACCAAGGAAAACCTGAAAAGTAAACCAAGATTATCAACAGATTAAAGCAGGCACTGTGTGCAGCAGTTCTTGGTTTGAGTGTTTATCATAACTTTAAGCTTTTCCAAAGTGTAAAAGTGACTGGAGGTTAAACTGACAAACTCTTTCGGCAATTTACATTCTTGCCCTACAAATCATGTCTAATGCTTGATTGTTCTAGAAACTCCTTGAGCAGCATATCCTATCTTTCTGCACTCTAAGTTACGGATATTTTGGTCACAATGGCACATTTGCATATAACATAGGGTACTTTCTGCAGGATCCCCATTTTTCGAAACAAAATCTAAATTCTTTAAAAGAGTGTAAGTGCTAGTTCCTTACAGAAGGAGGGAGAAAGGTTTTTAATGTTTGGTTTTTTTTTTTCTGCTTGGGGTTTCAGCAGGATTTCCTCTCAGTATAATATGTCTCCTATTTTTTCTTCATAGCAGCCTGAAAGGTCAGAGATTAAAGCCATGGTTACTACAGTGCAAATTGAGAAACTGCTGTACTGAGCCCTGTGGTATACAGTACCGTCTGGTGGGTTTGGCCAATGTCTTCTGGTTGCTCCTTCTCTTAGTCCTCACTGTCAACTGGGAATTGGAACAGGCACCTTCCCTGATTTGTACTTGTTATGGTTCCAGTCAGAAATATTTTGCAGGGCAAACTGATGCTCACTGACCTAATTTAGCTAATGTCTGGGAAGCAGAGTATTCTGGACTCTCCCGAAATAACTTTGGGAGCACTGCTTCAGTGTGCTCTTACATCTTCTCAATGTGTTTACCAGTTAATATTAATTTCATAAAATTTGCACTATGATTCTACCTGTCATGGCCAAGACGAGTCATCAAAATTTGTGTTCTCAGAAGTCTAAAATTTAGATATGGCCTACAAAAACCTGAATCTTGCTGCCTTTCTTATAATTGTCTCTTACATACCCTCACTTGTCGCTGCTGCTTTTGGGAGAAAGCATTTGATATCAAGGTGGTAGTGGGTCTGCAAGGTCACAATGTTGCTTGCACTTGTCTTTCCTTCTGTCATCAAATACAGTTCATAGTATGAGTGC
The DNA here is from genome assembly GCA_013400375.1 of Thinocorus orbignyianus. Classification (NCBI taxonomy): domain Eukaryota; kingdom Metazoa; phylum Chordata; class Aves; order Ciconiiformes; family Thinocoridae; genus Thinocorus; species Thinocorus orbignyianus. The sequence continues at coordinate 608,828 of VXBW01008331.1, forward strand.
TTGTTTAGGATTATCTATGGCCTAGCTTCTTTTTCTGTGGCCTTTAAAGTTTCATTGGACGGAATGCAAACACTGACCACAAATGTCCTTAGTCTGAAAACTTAGAATTGTTCATGAAAAATGCATAGCCACTGGCACTTTTTTAAAAGAAAACCGTGGAACCAAATTTTTACATGTTTTTTTGTTTGGTTTTCTTCCTTTCCTTTAGTGTGAAGGCGGTGAATGAGATTTTCATTTCTTCATTTCATTTCTCTTTAGAGGCCGTGTGATTCACAGCTTGTCAGTTTCCAGCCCTTGTAAGGCTGATCTTGTGCTGATTGGATGAAATTTGAGTTAAATGTTCAAAGGGAGGAGGATGGTCTCCAGCCATTTCCACAGAGGAGCCAGGGACACCGGGTGAATCCTAATGGAAAGGCTACATTCTTGGCTGCCTGTGTTGCTTATTAAGCAAATTGCTTCCCTCTAACGTCAGTGACTTTGTTTAGGTGCATTGAAATATGTAACCGTTTCACTGCATGGACTTGTGTGATCCAGTTGTAGTTCTGAGAACTGAGAAAAGATTACATTAAACAAGGGGTGATCAAAAAATATCAAAAAGCCAGAGACAGCTGCTGAAGCTCAAGGCAGTCTCAAGGTTCCGTATGTACAAATGTGGAGAGTTGTGTATCAAGGAAAAAACATCCCTGCAGAAAGTCCCATGGTCTGCAGCCTCTTGAGAATTCTCTGAGTTGTGTTTTGGCTTTAAGAATAGCCCCTCAAACTGAAATATGTTTCTCCTTAGCCTTCACTGGAAGCCAGCATGCAGCAAACACCTCTGAAAGCAACATAATTTGGGCCAAGACACTCAAAATAACTAAATGCCTAATTTGTCCTTAATTCCTTGGGAGATAGATTTCCAAGTATGTTTAAAAAGCTAGTCCTTATACTACCACATTTTTGAGAATGCTAGAGGAGTCCTGTAGAGGACTGCTCCGTGCAGACGAAAACTTTCTTTTTGAAGGAGTCAGGAGAAAAACCAACAGGGAATCCTTGTAGAATATTGGTGAGGAGTTCAGAAAACATGAAGAAATGTAAAAATATCCTCAAAATACTCATATGATTATGAGTAATGGCCAGCGATGTCTGTGCCATAACTTATACAGACCAAAATAAAAACCTGTTTAGCATTTTCCATCCTTCTATTCCAGGGCCTTTGCACCAAGACTTCCCCAAAGGTTTAAAAACATGAGCCTCAGAATTTCTACTAGGCTCCCTTACAGCCCTCAGGGCTTGACATAAATCTTTCAAAAAGTGAAATTCTGTAAGAAAAAAAAAAAAAGTGACAGAAAATGTTATGTGAAAGTTTTATATTAAGAGGATAATAATTATGTTGAGTAATACCCACTGTGTGCTAGACACTTCACTAGATACTTCATACGGAGGAAAACCTTTGCTCCAAGGAGCTCACAATCTCATGACTGCATATTCAACCTTAATGTTTTATTTATTTCCTTTGTCTTGATCCTTACTGTGACTTTAAACGTTTTCTCAGCATAGTCGGAGGTTTGGGGTTTGAAATATATAAATATGCATTCAAACGATAACAGTGCTTTTAGTCTAGAAGCTTTTATCTCAGACATTCGATAATAATTACTCTATAAATAAATATCACAGTGCTAGATAGATACAAGCAATTTAATCTGAACGATTAATTTGTGAGCTTAGCTAATTAAGTTTCCCTGGCGAAACTATGCCTTGCATATATTCAAATTTGGGGGGAAAAAAAAAAATTAAAAAAAAGGGAGTAACAAGATAGAATTACAATAATTTTGGGACCTGTTTTTTCAAGGCACTAACTCAGAGCAGCTGACCACACTGGAAAATCAGGGCCAAAGCTGATTTTGAAGGAACTAATGCTAAAGGGGAAAAGCATCTGTTATGCTGATATTTCTTAGTGTTGAATACAAAACTGTCCTCTGGGGTGTTGTTAAGTTGGAGACAAACACATCCACATCTCTGCAATAGCTCTCGTACAGCAGGGAGCATACGTTTTGGTTCAGGACTATCCGCCTTTTTGTGTTTGCTGTTTAGACTAGGGATGACAGCACATGTTGAAGTATTAAAATAATTGGGATCACGCTGTCTCTTTCTGCTAATATAAGTCTTGCATCTTGTTTTACCTGCTTTCAAGTCTGCGTGTAAGAACCGGGTGAGTGCACACAGCCCATGCTGAGAACGGTGTGCCACCACAATGACGGAGAAGAACTGCAACATTCATCGTCAGTGGTCGATAGTGACTACAGCTGTGTCTTTTGCACAGTGGCTGGTAGGGTGCAAAGTAAATTCCTGGGAATGACAGCCTTGTCACTGTTTGTGGTACTCCACACAAAAGGTCATCCCCAGCTCTAATAGTCCTTTTAGTGCCCTAACAAGGACTTTAAAATAGACCGAGGGCAAAGCCCCATGCTGTCTTAGACAGACTGCAAGCCAGCTTTGTGTCGCCAGTTTGGGTGCTGCCCAGTTGCAATGTAGAGCAGAGATCCATCAGGCCAGGAGCTGAGTTAAGCAGTAAATAGAAAGTACAACACATCACATTTCAATATCGTCACTGTCACATTTCAAAGTCATGGTGTTTCTAAGAAGTGTTCTTTGGAGACTTTTTTTTCTGAATTGTAGCTGCAAGGAGGAGAACAGGTTTCTGCCCAGGAGTCAGGCAGATGCTGTTTCACATCACAGTTTCTCTCATGTCAGTGGTACAGGTTTCTCCCCTGACAGACACAGTACGTCATTCTGAGCTCTGGAGTGTATCAGAAAACCCCTTACCCCACAATCAAGAGTGGGGGACAAGATGGAAGATGGCAGTGAACAGAGATAAACACTTGAAGCTTTGCTAATCATCTTGCCTAATTTTATCTTCCTTTTTGATGGTTTCCAAGTATAAAAGGCAAGTTGTGTTTTACAGACACCTTTGTTTCATAAGGAAACCCGGGCAATTTTCTCTTCCATCTTTCCAGGACTAACTTCTAGTTCCTCCCAAGGCACATGCTAGCTGTGGGCAAGCAGCCCAGCTTTACCGTTCTGGTGTCAGAGCTCTACTTTCTGGCCTGCATGGGGGACAGGCACTTGGTACTCAGTACCTGCACTTTGACTTCTGTGCCTTAGATTCGTTTGAACTAACCGGAGCTCTAGGAAATCTGTGTCTTTGAAAGCACAGTTTCCAATGCAGTTTTACTTCCATTAGAATGGTCCCTCTTTCGGAAACTCTTTTATTCCCATGTGTGCCTTGTCCAACAAATTGAGCACAGAAGCTTGATAGCTGCCTGGATTCACCTAGTAAAAGGAGCAATTTCAAAGGTGGAAATGATCAAGTAATTTTCAGTCTCTGAAACACAGCATCTGCCAGTTAAATGGTTAAGGAAGAAGAAAACCCTAGATGCTGATCGTTGGGTCAGGCGTGTTTGACAAAGAGGATGAAATTCCTGAAATAGGTGATGCAGCATTCTGGGGGGTCCCCAAAGTACCTCCTTGATTTTTTATGTGAACGACTAAAAGCATAGGCTGTAGAGAAGCTATGGCAGAACTAGAAACAGGCTGCTGAATGTTTGGGTAGATGTAACCTAGAATAGAGCATATCATAGAATTTGACTGAATTAGAAAGAGCGCAAAAATATCATCCAGGTTCCCTTGGACCAACAAATTTCACAGTTTATTACTTCTATTGCAGCCCTTTCTTGGTAAGGTTAACTGCCTTTTAACTTAGCTTAATCTGCCTTAGTACACCCAGCTTTCTCTGTTCCGTGCTCAGCTGATTTAAAAGGTAGATTGCCTCCCACGTTAAATGGCACTCCTTTTATGCAGTGTTTAAAGAAAGCAGCTTACCCTAGCTGAAAAATGGGGATAAACATTCTTTCTTATATTGACAGGTAACCTACTTTGAACAAGATGGAGGAAAAGACTCCATACAAGGGAAAAGCTCAGAACTTTAAGAAACTGTGACTCAGAGTGTTGTACAATGACTGGAATATTGCATTTGCAGACGTGTGACAGTCAATTTTTCCCTTTTTTTTTTTTTTTTTTTTGCCATGCCTTATATTTCCAGTTCAAAGGATGAAAAAAGCCCAACAAATTCTAAAATACAAAAATATCAGATGAAAATAAATACTGATGAGATTTATCTGATGTTTGTCATAAAAGAAATACAAAAGTACAAAAGCATGGGACAGAAAAGAACAGGATAGTATAAACCATAACAAATAGTGTTCTTTAATACTGCAAGTCTTTGTCACGGCACAACCCTGCTAATTTGGGCCAGAGTACAGTCTTTGAAGGTAAAATACAGTATGCAGAGAAACGACCATGCTTATCTGCCTTGCGTGAAAATATGTCAAGGATCTAAGTTTACTAGAACCTGAAACCTGATAGAGCACACCTTCTTAGTGAGATGCTTAAAGTAGTATTTGCATATTTTTTTATATAATTTGTACTGTCAGTTGAAGAACCAGTTACTAGGTGTTCCCCAATTCAAAGTACATTATAAGCGAGTATTGTTTTGTGTCCCACACTGAAGGAATTTCACGGTATTTCAGAATATACTGTTTTAGGAATCACATCTACGTTGTATATGCACCAAACAATTCAATAACAATAGGTAATCTTTAACAAAAATAATTTGCTTAACTGTTCATTTCACTGCTGTTAACTGCTTGGATGTTGCATACCGTGTCAAGAAAAGTCTTAAAAACAAGTTATATTCAATAACCATAGGGTTTTGAAAGATTGCTCTATACTCTCATGATGATTCACTGCTGTTTTATGAAGAAAATGGGACTGCACTGGGAGCAAACCTTGTGTTTTGTTATGAGGGTAACCAATATTTAAATTAGTTCATAAATTCTGCATCAAAGAAAAAAAATGTTGCTTGTAATGAGTTGCATAGTATCCTGTGCATGCATGCTAGCAACTGGAAGAACACTTTAAACAAAATAACTGCGAGCCACAGGGATATAGGGTATAATCTCTTGGTACAAGTGTTTAAGGGAAAGAAAGTGCTTTCAGGACCTGCCACTGATTTATAAAACCAGCACTAGAAAACAAAATACATGTGGGTGAATTAACATTATAGAGACTGAGAAACGTAAAGTCGCCTTAAGCATCAAATGATACTTGTGGGAATGTCTTTCTCTAAAAGAGAGTCCTGTGGTTTTGTTAAGTTCTTCTTTTTATTTGTAGAGTCCCCAGTGTTCTAAATTTTGTAATTTAGGCACCATTGAAGAAATTACAAGTGATCAAATAAGAAAAATCTGCCAAGAACTTGTGAGTACATGTTGATTTAGACCAAAAATGTAAATTGGCATTTTCGATTTCATTTTGGTAAGATTACTTTGATAACTCTTATTTAAAAAATAGAACACATTATTAGAGATGATGTTATGAATGTTACAATTATTTATATTACAGCATACTGCATGTAAAATAGTTGCCTGGTAGGATTTAATTGAATACTTATCGATACTGAAATTTAGGAAAAATTCAGTTCACAACCATTTAAATTTTGTTTCATAAGAATTTCAAAAAAATATTCAGAATATGTTTTATTTTTAGGATTCTAGAATACCTCATCAGAGAAATCACATTTTTCCAGCTGTGTTACTGCTACTTGCAGGTTTAGTCTGAGCACTGATTATTCAGCTGAAGGAAATTGCTTCACTGATATGATTTTGCTTATTACACTCTATGGTGCCTTAGGGATTAATTTTGGCTTGGTTTCCTAAGGGAAGAAGGGCTCTGGTCTTGCTTGCCATCTATACCTCTCCTCGATGTTGAGCACCTAGGATAATTTCAGGGGATGAGGGGGCAGATCCAAGTGAGGGTCCAGGCCACATGGGTGCTGGAACAGACTCAACACCTATTGAGAAACCGTTTCTCTCAGTCATTGCATGTATAATTTCAGGTTGTCCTCTGCAGGGACTTTTCTTTGCTCAACAGGCGAGCGGAGAAGAAGGACATTGTCCTGTGACGGGGGAGACATAGTGGGCAGCCAGGGATCCTGCAAGAATCTGAGGTGCCCTGTGGAGGGAAAGACCTTGGGAGGTTACTGTGTGCATGGGAGTGTACAGGACAAAACTGGGAGCAGAAGAAAGGGAAAATGGGGTGGAGAAGAGAGACCTAGGGCATGAAGTCACAGACCAGCAGGCTAGCTGCACTGGAGACTTCAGCTTTTGAATACAGTGCAGAACTTCTCCAAGCACATAGGTGATACTATGTATGTGGCCTGTATGACAGGGGTCATGAACATGTGGACAGGAGTTTAGGGAACAGGACCAGTTGCCCTCATGTGGGCAGTGGGGTGATATTGCTCCTCTGCTTTAACAGGCTTAGAATAATTCATATGTGAATCAGAGGTTGGCAGCACTCATTTTTGCTTGTGTGGCTCCTATTTGATGGGATGCAGCCAGTATCAAGTGAGACCATGAAACCTCCTCTTTCTCTTATCCTATGGCCAAATACTCTGGCTGAAGGTGCAAAAGGAAAATCTGGTAACAGAGAACAAATTTTACTTCTTTCTCGTTACTGACTATTTTAAGGCTGCCACTGCAATCTCAGGATTCAGCTTTATGAAACACCCTTTTTTATCCTGTGTAATTCTGCTGGTTTGTGTCAGTCTCTCAGCTGAAAATACTGCATACCCAAGAGTTGTGGCATTGCAGGCTACAGACTGGCAGTAATCAATAAAAGATAGTCATTCATTTATTTGCACAGATAGGGAAACACCTCTTGTTCCCCATTTTCTTTAGGTCTCTAGGCCACTGGAGATGTTGGTTTGCGTGTTTCAGCAGTAACAGTCTTGGTCAGTTGTTTGAGGTGGAAGGAAAAGAGGAAGGGAATTGGTTTCGTTGATGATGCTTTTTCTTACTGAAGGAAATTGCCAAGGTTTCCAGCAACATTGTTCCTCTGATGGATTTTTGCTTACCTAATACAAAAAGTAATGTTCTGGACAAATAGTGGGGTCTTTGCTTGCACTGTTTTCATCAGTAAAACTTGTACAAAAATTAAGTATAAACTAGCAAATACTAAGTGGTTCAACTTTCTTAAAGAGGAACGTGGGCATTTTTAGTCAATGGGAGGGTAAAAGATTTCATTGTCATACATCTCATATTGAATGTAATCTTTTCTATCTCTTACTTTATATGATATAAGCTTCATTATTGTCCAGAGTACAATAAAATATATTTCTATTGGTCTGAAAAGTATGACTGAAAATTCAGCCTTGTCCTAGGTACAGTGATCACAATCCCTGAAATGAATGTCAGTGTATCTCCAGTGGTATCACAGGAAATTTGAAAGCACCATCCCTATGGAGAAGTTTACTTTCTTACTTTTTGTTGGCAATGAGTCTGTGCAGTCTAGCTTATTGAAACCTAGAAGAGCAGAAAGGTATTTCAAATCACAGGCACTCAATGAATGAGATGTGAAATGAATTTCATGTGGATCAGCCCTCCGGAGGCTTGTCACAATAGATAAGGCAAAGTGGATAGACGCTGCATTAGTTCATGTATGCTTCTGAGTAGCGGAGCTAATAACTGAATCATAATTTCACTTCAGGACACAAGGCTACTATATACTGTCCTCCTTTGATCTCTTCACCCATTGCAGCAAACTAGAAAATATCTTAATAAAACTTTCTTAATATATGCAGGAAGAGAACCAGTAAAACCTTATAAAATATCCAAAATATTCCACAAGCAGCACCTTTAAAGAGAAAGGTGCAAGACTTGCTTTCTATTTCTAGTCCTCAAGATATGTAAGCTTATTTTCAATTATTTGTATGTGGGACAGGTGTAAAAACTTTATGTATGCCAGATCATGCTTGTGTTTTACCAATCCTTCCATTTGACTCTTGTTGAGAAAATGATATGGGGGCACCTGAGCTGATATTGCAGTAGAAGAGCATACTTCACTCAGACCACATTGACTCGTTTGCTTTTTCTCCATGACAGATCAATTACCTAATGAACGGAGTAATGTGGAGGTGTTGCTTTTCATCAGTTCTTGGTAGCTGAGTACTAAAGAGGTTTTGTGGGAAAAAGAAGGATGAGATGTACTGTGTTAGGACATTGATTCGAGAGGCTGGGTGTGGAAAGGTGAATTAGTGTGGGTTTTGTTAGCAGTTGTGCCAATCTCAGCTCCTTCGGGCACCCACCAACTGCACTCTGAGTCACCAGTCAGAAAGTATCACCACCAGGAACAAACATTACATGTGTGTCTGACCAAAACATTTGATTAAATATGAGAAAATACTGGGGAGTGTCAATTTGCCTGGTTACTTCTCCTCTTTTTACTCCAGAAGTTCTCTCTAAATCATGTTGATTTACTGTAATGGCAGGAAGTACCAAGGAGCAGATCTACCTGAGAGATGCTGCTCCCTCAGATTCCTTTGGCTGCAAATGTTACCTCTGTGCAAGTCACAGACCGTTTTTGTACTCCAAGTGACCCTTTATCTTTTTGAAGGGAAAACACACACAACTGCTTACTCCTGTAATTTTGGATTAAAAAATTACAAATTATGAATTAAAAAAGACACTTGGGCTTCTTTTTCTGAGGTATTCATATGGAGTTTCTCCTGTCATTAATTTTCTACAAATTCCAGGTGAGTTATGGACTGAAACTTTTCATTTTATGATTCTCTGGTTTTTTTTTTGGTTTTTTTTTTTTTTTTTTTTTTTTTTTTTGTTTTTTTTTTTTTTTTTTTTTTTTTTTTTTTTTATTCCTTTGCTTTTTGTGCTTATTTCAGTTGATTTGATTCACTTCCACCCCACACAGAAAAACCTGGCACAGGGTACATTGGCAGTGATTTTAGATTGAGGGGTATTTTATAGCTCAGAATTACAGCTGAACAAACAAAGGAGGGATAGTGCATCTGTTATTATTGTCTCTAATCTAAACTCCCAACAAGTAACTGCTAAGGAAATCACTGTCTTTGCAATCAGAGATAAAATTGCAAATCATCACCACTTTTGACTGCTCTGGTTGAGTAAGTAAGGGAGGGACGACAAGAAAGCTTATAAACTCAATGTATTTTTTATTTACTGTAAAATTTCCAACAAGTGGATTCTGCAATAATCGTAATCTATGAATCGTAGTGTAGATACAAATAAAATTACTTTCCAAATCATTTGCATCCGTACAAGTTTATAGAGTTGTACTTGAACCCTTTTTTTGGTGGATGCTCCCTGAAAGAGACAAAATGTGTTCTTTTACTCTGAATAAAAGCACAACGAAATATGATTAAACAGGGATTTTTAGGTAAAAGAAAATAACGTTTAAATGAAAATCCTCCTAGCTTTTAAGGGAAGTGAGATCTGAAATGCATTTTAAATCAAGTTCTGAAATCAGAATGCTCCAGTAAGTCATAACTTGAGAGATGAGCAAATTGTTCTGTATCACTAACCTTTTGTATTGATAATAAGATGATAACATTACAGTAGCTTTTGCCTGCAATGGTTCTTTGGTATTACAATGCTCTTTCCCACAGGCTGAGAATTCCCATTTCTGAAGCAATCTTCGAATCTATCTTAATTCTTGTCTTGTTAATCATTATTTGTTTTCTGGCCTATGTTAAAGTTTTCTCTGCTACTAACTCTGTCTTTTGAGTTTGCTATCTGAGATTTCATACCACTTATTTTCATTGAGCCAGAGAACAGGCAGATTTCTGCTTGCCAGATTCTCAGGTCTTTGTTGTTCGTCCTAGCATGAACATCTAGGCTCCCATACCTATTTTGCATATAACTGAATAACTTTAATGGACTATTTGTCTTGGTAATTAACTGCTGTTTGAGAAAATCACATACACCTCAGATGACAGAGTTTCTACAGCATTCTGGTTTTAAAGTGCATAAAAAACCCCAAAGACTTTTGAGTGACAGCTGCAGGAGACGCTTTTGTCTATGGTTTTAGATAGGATTTAATGTGTATGAAATTTGCTATAAAGTTACTGTCTTTCATTTCTTTAATGATTACTTATGCTCTGTAAAGTGGACATGTGGATGGGGGGCAGAAGAGTCTTTCCTGTTTGTGCAGCAGTGTGGTCATTGGTTCTTTATTTGCACCCCACCATAGAAAGTCCAATACATGCAGAGGCCCTCAGGAAGATTGACTCATGCTCTGTGAGTCCCACAGGTGTTTAGTATCCAGAAACTAGTGCCATTAGCAGTGGAGGAACCCTAAGACTGAAGCATAGTGTTACTCCGTTTTGTTCAAAGAGCAGTCCCAACCAAGGGGTAATGCCAGGCTTCTGGTAGCCCATCGCCCCTCAGGAAGATTAAACAATATGATGAGGACTTGGTCCTTTATTTTTTAAATGTAAGTTGTTTTCCCTGTTATTAATGGCCTGTGCTTCATAGGCTACAACTATACAAGCTTATGCATTTTTCACTAATCTAGTAGTTGCATTGAAATTAGCTCATCAGTAACTGTAACCTCTTTGGGGGCCACTCTGTAAATAGCCATTAACTAATATACGCACAAGCATGTAGGTATGTGAGTACGTAAGCAAAGACTTATTGGTAAACAAAGTGATTCTCTGTCCGAATAGAATTTTCTTCTGTTTCTCTACTGGAAAGTTAGGAGAGACGAATCTTCTTGGGGACTGAAATAAGCAGAGCAAGTATTAAGATTGTCTGGGGCTAAGCTCCCTTGATGACCTTGGTGACCTTGTTCTGGAGTTCTCTGTTCTTCAAAATCCAGCCTTCTTTGTACTACAGTGTAAAGGACAGGATTCTTGCGATTCATGGGTTACTGTCACTGTGTGCTGGCTAATGGAAAACATACCAGATACAAGCAAATGTGCAGTAACTTGGGTGCCTAACAGCTTGGAAAACAGCCATTCACTTGTCAAGGTCTTCATGGAGAGTAGCTGAAAGCCTTGTCAGCCACACTTTGTTCTCTAAGGTAACTAATCATGTTTTATTGCTGCTTTCTCGGATAGACAGGTACAGCTCAACTTGAATAGTGGTGAGGTTTTTTTCTGTTGTTGTTTCAGATCGGGTTTTTTGTTGTTTTGCTTTGAGTGCAAACAAGCATGTCATCACTGTCCTTTTTTTCCATCTCCAGCATACAGTCTAAGGTTACTGGGATATCCTTTGTGGCAACAGAAAGATCTTAAAAAAATGTTAGTGGTACAAAGCATTTTACTTTGCCAACAATGAGTTAGAAAAGTCTGGACTTTAAATCAGGTATGTGGTGGTAGTATGAAGCACGCATGCTGTGCAGGATGTCCTGAGGGCTGTAAGATCAATTCAGCTTTGCTCAGCCGTGTCAACAGCAACGATCTTAAGATGCTGACATGGCTCAGCTTGATAGGTAGAAAAAATTTAACTGCTTTGATAAGGTTAAAGGGGGAATCCAGGCAAGAATAGAAAACAAAACAAAACACTGCTTGGAAGCCTGACTGCACACTGTAGCAACTTGTTGATGAGTGACAACACAACCAGTGCAAATTACCTCTCCTCCAGGAAAAAAAAAAATAAAAAAAAGTTAACAAGCCCTTTTTTAAAAAGGAATCAGTTGATCTCTACAATCTTCCCTACTCTATCTGGTGTCAGGCAGTGACACCAACAAAACCAATTACATTGCTGCTCCCTGCTGTATCATAAGGCCTGTCAGTGTTATGGAAGTAAGAGCTTCAGAAGAAAACACTGCCTCCAAAATGCAAAATTTTATCCAGAATTTAAACCTTTCTATTTAATAAGAATTCAACAAGTAGATATGAGGCTTTTAAAAAACTTTTATGGAGGAAATAAAGGCACCACTTATTGCTAAAAAGTTGGTAGAGCTTCAGGGTAAAATCTAAAGGCCAGTTAAGTCAGTACAAGGGTCTTCATGCTAAGACCTTTAATGAATTGGTTTCAAATCCCTTATTTGTACACATAGAATTCAAGTCTGTTCTTAAATGTTTCAAAGACTGTATTAGTTTGTCAGTCTATTGACTCTTGTTTTCTAAATGAAAGCTATTTTCTAATTTTCTGTATTTATTAACACAATATTGCTCTTGAAATTATTTTTGACTACTTTACTGGCTTAACCAAAAAAAGTCACACAAAAAATTTGCCATCAGTACCATTCACCACACAATGCAACATGCACACAACAGGCACAGGCAGCATTAGGCATCTGTCATTGCAGTTACACGAACTAAGCCTGTTCAGAGTTGTTCCTTAACTTTCTGTTTTCACCAAAGCTTGTGTCCTTTGGACTATTTCTAGGAGTTGTGGTCTGCAAAGAAACCGTTAAATATTTGAAGCCCGGCAAAGGCCAGGTTGACTTTTGTGAGATTTGACTCTCATTCCTTATCTGACGGAATATGGTATATGGATTAATCACAATCTAATTAGGCTGCTGAGATTTACAAAATTCCTGATTAAGTGGGCAACAAAGTTAGGCATCTAATCATCTGCTAAATTTAAGAATAAATGAGTGCTTGATAAGGTGGGATTGAGAAAATAGTATGGAAAAGGACTATCTCAAGACAGGCAGCAGGTCATTTTTAGGGAACTGCAGGTAAGGTCAAGTAGATGTAACCTGGCTTTTAATAACTAGTACAGAACTGTGGGCAGTGCAATACATTCTGGAGAGCAAGATGATAAAAACCTGTGCTCATAGGACTGGACTAGACAAAATTGCACGGAAAAAATGTTGTATTGGCAGAGATTCAGGAATACATGCTAATCTATTTCAAATAGGTTAGTTCTGTGATGTGAAAATCCTTATGAATCTAATAATCTCAAGTGACTGGAAATAATCCTAAATAAAATCAGAAATGTATGGCAAAACTATGGGTTGGAACTAAAATGCATGGGATCACACAAGGCTATATTTTGTTCAGTGTAATGTTTCTAGGAGCTGGCAAATCACTGACATTTCAGAGTTGTAATAAGATGTCATCAGTCATGCTGGTGTATTATTTGGGAGACTGGTTCTTCTTCTGATATAGGAATTTAATGTAGTGTTTTCATACTAGACTATCAGACTAAATTCAGAAGACACGGTGCATACGTCCAGCCTGTTCAGGCTCACTTTGATGAAAAGGTTTGGGGGCTTGTTTGGTTTGGTTTTTTGTTTGTTTCAGGGGTCTTTTTTGATTAAATATTGTACTTATTGCCTTCTTTCAGGGTGCATTGTGATGTAGTAGGGAATGCAAAGATTAGCCCTTTCACTTAAATTTGATAAATCTTAGTTTTGGATGGTTTTCCTACTGTAAACTCTGAAGCAAAGCAGAGGGTATTGTCCCTCAGAGATCCAAGAGAACCAGAAACTGCAGCTAAGTATGAATTAGATTTGTTAGTACAAGTCTGGGGAAATATGACCCAAAATGATATAATTCTTGTTTTGTTGCCATATGTCGAAAAGTTACAATGGTTCATATATTACACATAGTAATCATATCTCTCAAATGGAATCACTTTTTTTTTTTTTTTCCAAATCTGCTGACAGCCAGCATATCATGTCAGCCTTCATAAAGCAGGCTGGGCATCTAGAAACAGGTGCCTTGATAATTTGAATGACAACCTCGTCACTGCTTCAAGCAGAGAAAGAATCAAACCTACACCAATGTGTTTGGGTTTATAGCCATTTCAGGAAATGCATCCTATAGGAAAGCTTGGCTGAGATGCCACATCTCATTTTGTCAGGCAATCTTCTAGGCAGCAGGAGAGGTACAAAACAGGACAGAATGATGTGACCCCATCCACTGAGGTTCTTTAACTAGTTTTCTAGCATTTCCCTGTAATGCAATGACCCTTCTGATGTTACACTTCAATGCCCTGAAGATCATTCAGTCTTCTCACTCAAGAAAATGCTGTTAGGGCCTACATCATGTTTATAAAATGTTTTTGTTCCATTTCTTCTCCAATTTCTTGCTACATAGAAAAAAAATGATTGAAGAAATGGTCCTTAGTCCAAGTTTCATTCGTTTCTTTTGTTTCTTACTATTTCAATGTCAAAATATTGTGTTTGTATATTTGTGTCATTAAATTGTTTGGTTTTCCTTTGTATGTAGTATACACTGTCACGTTGACTTCCCATAACCGTTAAAATAACGACGTAATTTTGACTAACTGTGAATTCTTCAACAATGTTTTAGTAAAGGAATTCTAAATATGCCAGTGTTACCTAACACTCCTGGATTCCATTATGATGCTGCCACTGGTTTTGTGAATAGACTTGGTTAAGTAACTTCATTGCTCTGCATGTGTGTTTTTCTTTTGCAAAATGCAAAATGTTTTTCTCTTTTTCTGATACAAACCACTATATTGGAGCAAGATAATATACATACATACACACACAATAGTAAAGGCATTCTCACAACTAAGGGATTCGAGGTGAAAGTACAATTTAAAATACAAAAAATGAATGTGGAAATACAGATAGTAACTTATTTAAACTCGCAAAAATACAACATGCAAAACCGCTATCTGGGTTTTATCATCTGGGAGTTTAGCCTGGGACCCTGGAGATATGCAGCAGGAATTTAATTCTAGAAGCAATCCCAGTTTTCTTGCCTTGATTTGTGTAATTCTGTAGAGTCATAAAAGCATGTACATACATAAAATTTATAAAAGAAATTGTGGGGAGCAGTGGATACCAATCACAGCAGCACACATTTCTTTCATTTTGTAATCATAGGATCATAGAATTGCCTAGGTTGGAAGGGACCTTTCAGACCATCTAGTCCAACCATCGATACTGGTTTATTTCCCCAAAACTGTGCATTTTTATTGCTCGTATACCACTTCTCATTGTAGCAGAAGTGCAGTACAATGTCACTAACATTTCCCTTTAATTGTAATAAAGTACTTGTATTTTTGAAAATTTGTTTACTTTGTGGGAACTTAGGTTACACTTCTTTTCACTTTATTTTATTTAGCCAGGATGAAGAGGTTTCTGTACCTTTTAGTTTTTAAATCTACCAACCTTTTTCCCTAAGTCCAGATTTATTCATTTTAAATTTACTAGTTTTCAGGTTCCTGTTGATTTGATATATAGCCAAATCAATGGTGTGCTTTCAGAAATAAGTCCAGGGTATTTAATTTGATATTGTACATTGCCTAGATTTTACCTTTCCTCCCGAGTTATGTCACTGTTTTGTGTAGATGATTTTAAGAGTGTCTCGAGGTTTCTAGCACAGCAATTGTTTTTTCAGATGATGCAGCATACCTCCGAAGGCTGTGAAACTGCCATTTAAACAGGCATCAGCTCCGTGTGTACCCACAGGCACCAAAGAGCTTTATGAAAACTCTGGTTGTTGCATGTCAGATAATATATCCAGGAGGAAAGCAACATGAAAAGATTGCTTAAATGATCAAAACAGAAACGATGAATAATGACGTGACACTGAGAATTTCTGAGCATTGAACCAGTAACAAAGCACACTTCTCAGTTCTCCTCAAACAGAGCCTGTCAGGAAAACAAAGCAAGTCAAAACCAAATAGCACAGGCAAGTCTTCTTTCTCCCAGTTTTGATCCTTTGCCTGCTACTTTGAAGAGTGAGTTGCATAATAGCTTGAATGAACAGTTAGCATTTTAATTATTTAAGAGATCATTGATGTGTGGAAGAGCTATGCTAAAAGCTGGAGAAGATTTCTGAACTCAAACAGAAAATACAGGAAAAAACTGCAGGCACACCTATAATGTATAGCTGAAGGGGAGAAACACACCACAAGTGTGGAAACCAGTGCCCTTGACTCATTTACTTGCCTGTGGCACTGGAGAACTACACTGGATCTAGCCATATTAACAGTCTCAGCACTCCTATCTCCTCATTTAATAGAGAGCACTTGTTTTTATTTTGTCTACCCATCTGGTGAGCCATTGATTTAACATTCAGTTTCTTTTGCTAATTTTAGAAGATATGTGGTAAAGCTTTTTCTAAAGAGGAATGATGACCCATAATCATAGAATTATAGAACGGTTAGAATTGAAAGGGACCTTAAAAATAATTGAGTTGCAACCTCCCTGCCTTGGGCAGGGACACTTCCCACTAGACCAGGTTGCTCAAAGCCCCATCCAGCCTGGCTTTGAACACCTCAAGGAATAGGGCATCCACAGCTTCTCTGGGCAACCTGTTCCAGGGCCTCACCACCCTCACACAAAAGAATTTCTTTCTAGTATCTAATCTAAATCTCCCCTCTTCCAATTTAAAACCATTAACCCTTGTCCTATCACTACATTCCCTGATAAGGAGCCCCTCCCCACCTCTCCTGTAGGCCCCCTTTAAGTATTGGAAGGCTGCTATGAGGTGTCCACAGAGCCTTCCCTTCTCCAGGCTGAACAACCCCAACTCCCTCAGCCTGTCGTCATAGGAGAGGTGCTCCAGCCCAGGGGGATGTTCATGGTCCTCTGCTGGGCCTGTTCCAACAGTTCCATGTCCTTCCTGTGCTGAGGACTCCAAAGCTGGACACAGTAGTCCAGGTGGAGTCTCACCAGAATCTCACAATTTCGACTTGCGGGACAGCAAGTGTCACGTTCGATTGGAAATTGGGAGTTTGTTCTTAAATCAAAGTATTTTATGCTTTGAACAAAAATGAAACAAATAAAATATAATTTTTGTGACTAAATGGGTTGAAACTAATGCTGGTGTAAGAAGGTTCAATAGCTGTAGAACTGAATTTCCATATTGACACAGAGTACCTTCCCCTTCTGTAAGTAGGCTGTATGCAAGAATAACATCATGTTTTATGATAAACGTAGTGCAGCTGGATACCCTGAAATATTTTAAGGCTACAGAGAGATGGAAGTTTACATAGTGCTTGAAAGGGCTAGATGCAGACAGTGCAATCAGAGAAGTGTTAGAAACTCCATTGAAGTATCAAATAGAAGTGTGGTATTACAGACACAGCTTCAGAGCAATGGTAGTTGAGTATTAATATCTGTGGGACTCCAGGATTTTCCTTTCTTGGAAAAAATATCTGCAAACTCAGTTTGAAAGTTTATTTGGTGTCCCGTTAAGACCCAAACATCCTATTACTAAAAGAGGTGCATAAAACATATCTATTTTCCTAAGACTTTGGGATCCTGTGTTTCAGAAAGTTCCCTTACAGAGATTTAAGCAATCTCTCTCAGGCTAAACTCATTCTTGGAGCTCTTTCAGAAGCCTGAATATTCAGTGTCATCATTTTGGGTCTGGCCCATCTAACTACCACAGTACAGCCACTCTGTTTTCTTTCAAGGATATGTTCCTGAAAAGGGCAATGGCTTAGTGGAAAAATATTTCCCATAAGAATTAATTTAATATAAGAGCAGATGCCTAGAGGAACTAGAAAATGCACGTTATTTAAATGTATAGGGAAAGGATACAGAGGATGGGAAAGCAGGAGCAGGGTCTTCAGCTGCAGGAAATGCTGGCTTCTAAAAAGCCAGCTTTTCAGAGCAGATCACTGATGTGAAAGATCTTAGCTGCTTCACCTGTAAGACTGAACACACAGTGTAAACCTTTCAGTACAAACATTCTTGGTTTCTCTAACTACATGGTTGTATTTGCATAGCTGTCATCATCTTCTTCAGATGAGCTATGAGTAATTAAGGGTGAAGGACAGAAAAACATGGTAATGATGGTCCTTAGCAGAGCGCAGCATTAAACAAATAGTAACAAAACTCTAAAACAAACTCCTAGCAAGAGCTAGTGGGATGCTCTTGCAATCAATTGTCTGTACTTCTCTCTCCAAATTTAAGCATATTTTAAACAGTATTTTCTATCATACTTATATTGTAGAAAAACAATGATATCTTCCCAGGGAAGAAAATCTGTTTTCCATCCTTTTAAGTCAGAGAACCGTGTGCAAGTAGCTTTTGTAGTCTCTCCCTTTAGATCCTCCAGAATGATATACTGTCATACCCTCCCTAGGGTTCTGTCTTGGAGAAGTACCTCATCCTCCCTTTGCAGTCATGGGGGTCACTGAAGGACCTTTGCAATGGTCCTGGACACACGAATCCTACCAAGTCTTTTAGGGAGTGACTTGACTTCTCCAACTGCTAGGTTCTGGAGAGCATCACAGGTAGAGGTTTCATGGGAGGTAATCACAGAATTTTCACAAGAATTTTTGGACATAGGTTTGAAGAGCAGGTTGGTGTAATTATAGTAGGGAAACAAAGTGGTATGTAGTAAACGGAGAGTGAGGAAAGGCTGCCAGAATGGAAGTATGAAGGGTAAGGCACTGGAATTTGGGGAGAATTTAGACAGATATAAAAGGAAAATTCATTTGTTCGGTACTTCTGGGTTGATACTAGGTTGAACATCCACATCTAATACTCAAAAAAAAAAATATTTAAAAATTGCATAGAAGGCCGGAGAGGTTTTGCTCTTTCACGCTGGCTGTTTCTCATTAAATGGCTCATTGGAAGCTACAAGAAGAGCACAGAGGTATTTATCTCCTTACAACTTCTGTATGTTTTAATCCTTCTATCATAAACTGTTGTAGCTAGGGCCTTATGAATTTCTTTTCCAAGGTGAAGCTGCCTTTCTTACAGTGAAATTTAAAAACAGTCATGAACTCCTTCCATTTCCTCTCTGCTAAGCAATCTTACACAGCTCAGCAGGGTCAGTGTGGTCATGTTCTCCGGGCTGTAAGAGGAAGTTTGCCATGCATAGATTTTCTGCCCTCAAAAATGAAAACCTTGCCCTTACATCTAGATTGCAGAGTGGGTGCTTTATTGCGGCTCACCTTGTACCCCTCACCCTCCCAGCGCTGCACAGCAGGGGAGTGCACCACAGCTCCTTCCCAGCTGCTACGCTCTTCCCCAGGGAGATGAGGGCAAGGAAAGCAACACAAACCTGGGATTCTTCCTGACATGGGTACAGCATGTGGTCAGTGCATACTGCACATCCCATGGGTCAGACATAACAGGGAGTGAGTGCACCCTGCAACTGTGGTGGTGCCCCTGTGGCTTTGGAAGACTTCTGCTGATGCAGTGGTGCTATTTGAAGATGAATATGTTCCTACTGTCTGCATGCCTTGCCTTCCCTCCAGCTCAATCCCCTGGCAGATTTGTATTGCAGGAACTTCATCTTGTTCAGCTGAAGCAACTGTTCCAATAGTTAAATCAGAAATCTCCTTTTACAACCTGTAACCAGTGCCCTATCTCTGCAGAGAGGTGTGCGTGTACATCCTTTGTCCACCAGTGCCTTCCTCTTCTGGAAGCTGTACTGTCTCTGCTCAGTGAGGCACACGGCTCCTCTGTCTTCTTATACTTTAGCCTAACGCTATCTGGAGACTAGGATAGTCTCCTGCACTTCATACCCCACCAGAATGAGAGAATACATAAAGGATAGGATGCCTCCCACCTTGTACCCATAACAACAGGTTCCAGGGCAGAAATATGTACTGGCATAGCAAGATTTGCCCATTTACAAAGTATCAGAACAAAATGACACTTGGATTTGCCATCTGACCCCTGCTGCCACCACACATTTTTGCCATAGACATTTGTGCCAGAAAAATATTCTCTTCACTAGCTTTGTTTTTTAGATTTAAAAAAGGAACAAGAACATTTGGGTCTGTGGTTGCTTCTGATTTTCTCCGCAGCCCGCAACTGAATTTTCACAGGAAAAGCTGCCAGGTCTGGAAAAAAGTATTTGTGTCTTGAAATTTCTGTCAGCACTTGAATTCCTGCTGCACCAGTATTTCTCATGGGAAGAGAGGCTAACCATTGTCTAGAAGAGTTGAGAAATGGAATATGATGTACCAAAGCGAATGCTGAGATGAAATGGCATTGAATAATTGCACATACATTGTACTTTTACAAAAACCGATAAAAAGTAGGCAAAAGTACTCACCAAGGAACATGCCTTGCGGACCTTCTATGTAATGGAGATAATTAGAAAAAACTGTGAAGCAAGAAAATTAATGACTGATCAATTAACCTACACATTGTTATCAAAATGAATTACTTAAACCAGAGTCTCACTCAGTGCAGCAGCTGCTGCTAATAACTATTTCATCCTCAGCTTGCTGAAGACCTGGGAGGGCTGAGAGGTTCAGAGGAGCCTCTAGAGCTTTGGGCACCTGGATGTTGGTGGCAACACTGGGAGCAGTGAGCTGGGTGGTGGCAGAGGTCACTGCAGCCAGCAGCTCAGGATGTGGTGCTCCCTGCTAGGTCACCTGGCTTCTAAACCACAGCCCACCCCAGCCCTGTTCTGTTTTCTGCCTGAGACCTATCTTTGCTGGTGCACTTCAGGAAAATTATGGTCTCACGACACTGTTTTGGTTTCCAAGTCCCCATGGGAGGCAAAATTAGGGACCTTTGGTTTTTATTTTTGTTTCTAAGCAACGCTTTTGTCCACAAATTGTCTCAGCACTTCACAGGCTGTGAGGGTCTAAGAGCTAAAAAGCTATTTTTAGCCCCATTATTCATAAAATAAACAAAAAAAAAAACAGATTTGCCTAAGAACCACACAGGAAATTTAGGGAAGAAATCCAAATTTTCAGGATTGTAACATGGCTGCCCTAACACAGAGTCCTTTCCTTTCCTTAAAAGTTTTATCTGCCTGCATATCTTAACAGTCCACACTTCGGTGCCATGAGAGCTAAAGAAATCAGTATAAAATGGAGATGCTGGAGGCTTTGAGAGGATTTCTGGTCATTGGGACATCAAGGCTCTGCTCCCAGCTTAGCTGTGGACTGGCTTTTGACAGCGCTGAGAGACTCTGTTTTCCATCTTTACAAATAACCAGTATCTCAGTGTCATTTTGATGTTTAATAATGCTTTGAGTCCTATTGAAGAAATGCTGCAAAGAGATGGTACATTTGTCCAAAGCTATTTTTAACCTTAGGGGTTTAGCAGTACAACATAGTTAGGAAAGCAAATCTTTACGTCTTACTTCAAAACTTTTGATGCACAAGGCTTGCGATTCTGGAGAGAAGAAATTAAGACCACAAGTATGTATGCTAGTGAGGGCCAAATCCACCACCTCTAGTTGTCTGCTGTCCTAGGAGTCAGCTCCCTGTTTGTCCTGGCACGTGGCTGCTTGTAAGTTTGATAACAAAATATGGCACAGAGTGGCCTATAATTCTGGTTTGGACTATTTTTCACCTTTCCCCTTGGTCACAATAATTTTCTTTGACTAGCAGTGCAGACGATGACTCACACAGTGCAAATGAATAATGCCCTGTGCTGTCAGCCTTTTGGTATGTCTGCCAGAGACGAGAGTCAGTTTTTCTTTACCTTCAGCGAGTAAAGGAGCCTAAAAGGTTTTACATCTACACAAGCACACACACAACACCTCCAGACTAAGAGAAAAAGAAATATAGAGCAGCTTGCTGCTTTCCTCCAACCACCTTAATTTAATTTTCCTTATTTTTCAGCTGCTCCAGGAGGATTTTCTCTCTGTTCTTATTCACAAGACTCCAGAGTGCTCTCACATATATCTCTGTGAATGATTCAGGCCAGAAAGAGAAATTAAATTTAAACGTGGAAAAAACTGAACTTCTGGTAATACATACCAAACATGGTAGTGACTATCATCATCTGCCACCTCCTGCATAGCGTGAAGGGATGAGAAAGGACTCTTCCTTTACAGAGGCCATTGGCAGTTGCAATTGGAGCCAAAGTGCTCTTTTTTATTTGGAATTTCCTGTCATAATCAAGATTTTAAGGAACCTCTTTATTTCAACTCCAGACTTTCACAAATACTTAGCTGTGCAATTGTAGTCAAAATTGAACTATTTCCAGCAAGTGTTTTTATTTTGCCAAGTTCCAGGGCTAGAAATATGCCATCACAATTTTTCCAGCCAGTTCTATTCCCCGGTGGTGTGTTTCTGCTCTTTCAAAAGCAGTGTGACATAAGTCCTGAAAGCTATTGCTCAGGATGGAACCATTGATAAACATGGTAATTTGTGTGGAAGAGGTGATCTGAGGATACTGGAAGCCTGAAAACCCAAACTACCCTGTCCTTTCTAGTGTTGCATTCAGAGCACAAGACTAAATTATGGGTGCACACTCTATCATTTCTAAATGCAGTATTCCTAATGGGTTGATGCCCCTGACATTTCTGTCTGTAAGCACTGCTGACATGGCCAGTCTGCAGCAATCTGTTACAGCAAAAGATTTTTGGCCTGTCTTCAGTTCATAAACCTTTTGTTATACGCGGCTTGTCACCAGAGTTCAATTAATTTAGTTTGCTGTTAGCAACGTGTGATCTGGTTTTCCTCCTCTTTCGCTGATAGCTGCAGTGCCTAGTATGGAAGGCTTAGTTTCATCTCTGTCCTGTAACTTTAGAGCTGCTCATTTTAGAAAAGAGTGGGGATATGTAAAGATAACCACAGTGCCAGCTTTTAGAGAGTTGTAGATTGGTTCAGTTTGGGGCGGGGGGGGCTTGGGTTTGGGGTTTGGGTTT